>ML104363.1:263154-319167 GCA_003697995.1 Taxidea taxus jeffersonii
ATATATATATATATATATATATATATATATATATATATATATATATAAACAATCTTGATATGATTGTTTCCTGCGGTCACCTTCCATCAATGCCAAGGGGGTAACACTAGAACTCATGTCATCAAAGAGAGAGCTAAGCAACTGACACGCCATTTCTTAGCTCTCTGGTGATGTTGCCTGATACAAGCTTAGAACTTCCACACCTATAGGAATAAGCGGACATCCTCATAAGTGCCCTTCGTAATGATCCCCCCCACAGAGCTTTTTTTTTTAAGATTTTATTTATTTATTTGACAGACAAAGATCACAAGTAGTCAGAGAGGCAGGCAGAGAGAGAGGAGGAAGCAGGCTCCTTGCCAAGGAGAGAGCCCGATGCGGGGCTGGATCCCAGGACCCTGGGACCATGACCTGAGCCCAAGGCAGAGGCTTTAACCCACTGAGCCACCCAGGTGCCCCTCCACAGAGCTTTTGATGAGTGCTAGATAGCAATCAATATAAGAGAGAGCTGGAGCCTGAAGTGCAAAATGGTCTATGTTGCTGATTAAAGAAGAATCCATATGCTTCATATTACAAACGTGCAGCCAACAAGGTTGAGATTCTATTTTTAAAGACTTTTTTATACATATGGAAGAAAACATCAAATTAGTAAAGGCTCTACTTGGACAGCACTTTAATTTTGTCTCAATTTGATTATTTTAGGATATAATCACTTGGCAATTGTTTGTAAAGAAAAGAGAAAATCAAATTTTTCTTTTGTGGTACACTCTCAGGTATATTGAAAAATTTGAAAGAACAATGAAGTCGGATCATGATGCACACTCTTGTTTTATCTCACCCTCTGCCAATCAGTGGTTTCTTGTGACTTTACATAAGTCTTTAATCACCCTGAGCTTCAGTTTTTTTCTACCTACATAATGAAAAACATAGATTAGATCAGCTCTAAGATCTCTTGCAGATTTGACATGCTTTAATGCTTTTTAATGTTTTTTGCTTGTTTCTTTTAACATACTGGTTATGGCTCAGATTGAGCAAACCTTGCCCTTTATTTCAATTTATTTCCCAACCATCACCTTATTTTCAATTTTTGGTTCACAGTTCAGCTTGGGTCAAGTCTTGATTCTGAGAGCATTAGTCAATCACCAAAAGCTGAACATTTTTCTTGAGTACAATTTATTCTGCAGCCTTGCCAGAATAACTAATGCACCTACCCTCCAGGAAATAAGCAAGTGTTCTCTTTGTAGTTGCACTTTAAATAAATTTAAACCAGCTGAAACTGACAAAATCTTCCTAATTCCCCCCAGGCTCTCAGAGCTCATCACCACTCTTCTTTATGCTTATTTTCTTTCACTTTGGACATGTTGCAGTTATCACACTACATTAAACTTATATGTCTGCCCCGTCCGTGTATGAGCTTCTTGAAGAAAAAGAGGTTTAAAATATATATATATATATTTAAAAAAAAAAAAAGCGACGCCTGAGTAGCTCAGTGGGTTGAGCCGCTGCCTTCGGCTGGGGTCATGATCCTAGGCTCCTGGCATCGAGTCCCACATCTGGCTCCTTGCTGAGCAGAGAGTCTGCTTCTCTCTCTGCCTCTGCCTGCCACTCTGCCTGCTTGTGCGTGCTATCTCTCTCTCTGACAAATAAATAAATAAAAATCTTAAAAAAATAAAAAAAAACTTGTTGAACTTGGAGTGCCTGGGTGGCTCAGTTGGTTAAGCATCTGCCTTTGGCTCTAGTCATGATCCCAGGGTCCTGGGATCAGGCCCTGCATTGGGCTCCCTGCTCAGCAGGGAGTCTGCTTCTCCCTCTCTCTCTGCAGCTCCCCCTGCTTATTCTCCCTCTCTCTGTCAAATAAATAAAATCTTTTTAAAAAAAGTTTGCTGAACCGAATTGCTAATAAAAAGTGAAAGAGAGAAAAAAGGAAAGAAGGAAGGGAGGGAGGAGCCCATTGGCTGCTTTATATCTGATGTCATAATCCTGTTGAGGCAAAAGAAAGCAAAGTTTTAATAGCCAGTTGGTGGTTCTTATGGCATCATAATTCTGCCACCCAGCCAGGAGCCACTCATTCTAGAGAAGTGTCAGCTGACAAACACCTGGATGGAATAAGAAAAGTCCTGACTTGTAGAGTCCTTAACTCTAAAGTTTGCATGCATTCATCAACTGGGGAGATTTTCAGCTGGGGGTTTTAAGAAGCCACTGAGAGGTTCACTGAAGCCACTCAGTGTAGTGGGAGGTGTGTTGGTGTGGAGTTCCACACTGCACTAAGCATAAACACACGCGACGATATACAGTGGCATCCTTGTCATCATTTTCAGTTCCTCACTAAGGACAGTTGTCCACACCCCCTTAGCCAGTGTGGCTGAAAGAATGTTCTGCCCAGCTGTGGCCTGGATGCTTTTACAGGTGCACTGTGCTATCCTGTCCAATTGCTCCTATAGGGTAGGGCCTGGTGCCATCCGAAGAAAATCTTTTAACCTTTTCTCTCCCACTTGCACAAAGCTTCCTTTAAACCCAGTTATCATTGGTGATCTTGCCAGGGTGCTCTGTCTCCATTCACAGGGAGCAAAATGCTCATTTGTCCATGTACTTCATGTTCTCTAGTCTGAATCTCCATGTACTCATTTTAGCACCTTCATTGGGTCCTTTTTGTTTTCTGCTACATCACAGGAAAAGATTTTAAATGATTTTAAAGGGAGAAAAAAAATCCTCCATCCTTGGAGAAAGAACCAATTGGTTGGGATCTGAGCTGAAGGCAGGTTCCCCCACTGCACAGAAGCAGGGATGCTGTCTCCTGTGTCATGCCAATAAGCATTCCCTGCTCACAGCAATAGTTCAGAATGTTTCTGTCAAAGTATTTCATGCCCTTTATTGGTTAAACGACAAAAACAAGATATACCACAACTATATCACCTTAGCACCTAAATAAACTATAGAGCTTTTGTAGCAAATACAGCTGGGAAGGGGGGAGCCAATTTAGTGTGACTTTTGAGAGTCACAGGTACACCTCCTGTCCCAACCCAGGTCTCCATCACCATTGTGATGAAATATTGAGGCATCCCTGCCCTCCATGTTTTCAGCTCTCTAGCTAAATGCAATGGCAGATACTTGGCTCTGAAAATGGCCATCAAAGGGGAGCTCTTAGGATACAGGAAGGTGTTGCAGTGTACATGGGGTGTGATCTACACTGTAAGATCTCCTTAAACATCCCAGGAGAGGACCTAGGACAGCATGATGGCAGTCCCTAAAATGAAGGATGTTGAAACAGGTCTTTTCATCACATTTAATTAACATCGACTGAATTTCTAGGTGACAGAAACATCTGCCTTAATCATAAGGCAGGATTAGACTTGGTCTCTGCTCCCTAGCATCTCACAATCTATTCAGAAGAGACATAACCATAGATCAATGTGACAAGTTACAATAGTAAATATAAAATTCTATGGAAACACTGACCAACCCTTCCCTTACTTTCTCCTCCAGCTCCCTGAAGAAAAGATCAAAGGAAGTTGTGGAACAGAGTGCCAATTAGCTCCAGATCTGGAAGGATGGAGAGGAGTTTCACTAGGAAGAGAAGAGATGATGGAACAGAACGGACAGTAGTGAAGAGGCATGAAATTGCATGGACAGGCAGGGAATGATGAATGCTAGTCCAGGGTGACTTTAGGAAACTCGGGGAATCAGAGGCAAGACTGTGAAGATAGTCCTGGGTTCAACTGTGATAAGTCTTGTAGAGCAGGCTGAAGAAGTTGATCATGACTTTGTAGGCAGTGGGGAAGCAGCAAAGAGCTATAAACAGAAAAATGATATGTTTGAGTCTCTTTTTTATATCGTATTGGTGCTCGGAGAGGTGAAATTTGGAGGAGTGATGGACCCAGCAAGAGCACTTATAGGACACAGATTTGAGAGTTAATAAGGTTCTTCTCTGGAGTAATGCATGGTGAGCATTAGAGTGGACATATGTCAGAGACACTCAGATGTTAGTAATATTTTTTACCCAATAGAAGAAAATTAATCCAATATTCATCAGTTATTAAGTACCTATTATTTGCTTAGTTCCTAGTATGTTCAGGAGCACAGAAGTTGTAACACATTGCCCCTTCTTTGTAACGAATTTATGGTCTACTCTGGAGCAAGCTACACATGCAGGAAAAGTAAAATAACACAAGACTGTGTATTATTAAGTATCAAAGGGTCATCATAGCAAATCAGGGCAATAATTACTGAGGGCCACAGAAATCAGAAATTGCTGATGAGAAAAAAAATTAAGTAGGGCTTTCCAAAGGAGATATTCCTTGAGCTGAGTTTTGGTGGCCAAGTAGGAGAATTGCTAGATAAAATACAGAAATAGCCACATCTACAAAAGCACCAAGACATTAAGAACTTGATAAATTCAGGCAAACAGATGAGAACTGCAAATTAGACACATGGCTGATGTGTAGGAATAGTTTGTGGAAGGGGCAGGAATTAGGCTAAAAAGGGGTAGATGGGTCCCAGAAAGTATAGAACTTTATGTACTAATATAAAGAATTTTCATTGTGAAAGTTATTGGAGGATTTTCAAGTTCAGGATAAAGAGTGTCATGATAGGGTTTGTATTTTAGAAAGGTCGCATTACAAAAAGTATAGAATAACTCTGAAGGTTGCTGGCTGGATGATGGTGTCATTTACTTTGGGAACATGCAAAGAGCAGACTGGGGAGAAGGATTTTAAGTCCCCATTTTTTGATGTGTTGGGCTGGAAGTGTGTGTTAGTTTCCTAAGGGCTAATATAACAAATTTAGTCACTTGAAACATCAGAAATTTATTTTCTCAAAGTTCTGAAGGTTAGAATCCAGAAAATCATTAGGATTGGTTCCTTCTGGAAGCTTTGAGGGAGAAGCTGATCCATGCCTCTCTCCTAGCTTCTGGTAACAAGTCATGTCGTTTCTTGCCGTGTAGAAACATTACTTCAATCTCTGCTTCTGTCTTTACAGTGCCTTCTCCTCTGTGTGTCTCTGTCTTCTCCTTCTCTTTTAAGGACACCAGCCATGAGATTTAGAGCATAGCCCAAATCCAGGATGATCTCTCTTGAAATCCTTAACTCATTTATATGTTAAAACCCTGTTCTCAAAACCCTATTTTGAAAAGCCTGTTTCCAAATAATATCACATTCGAAGGTACTGGTAACTAGGACTTGGATATATTTTGGTGGGAGGGACACTATTCAATGCATTCTAAAGTGATTGAAGGATAACTGTCTTCCTCATCTAACTAGTACTCTAGCCTTGGTTTGCACTTCCAAAGGCGAAAGGAAAGGCAGAATTAAAGACTGTGTTATGTTGTAGAAAGAGCAGAAACTTTAGCCGGAAGAAACTGGGTTCAATCCAGGCTCTATATTAGTTGAAAACTTAGCCTTTTAACCTCTGAGAGTCTTGATTTCTTTATTTTTAAAATGGGGATAATATGACCTATTATAAAACTGGCAGGGAAATTAAAGACTCATTCCCAGGTGTATGGTAGACCCTACTATTTCAAAAAAAAAAAAAGCTTAAAGATAACACATTTGGAAATGGCCCACATTAAAGAAGGGGTTATGTGAGTATAATGAGAGCTCAGACTATAGCAACGGACATGAAAAACTGGGAGGTGACCTGTCAGAGAGATGGACGTCAGCAATGAGGACTCCCAAAAGAAGGTGACTTTTTAGATAGTCAAAGGGGCATATGGCATCAAGAAAATCAATTATTAGGTATCTCACCACCTAAGTCAAAGAGAAGTTAGCAAAACAGAGACAGGGCTTTCCAGATAGAGCTCACCATCTTTCAGGTGACATAGACAGGTAAACAAGATAAAATGCAGTGATGTGCTACAACAGACAGAGCAGAGTTCAAGGACAGACCAGCTAAAAACTGCCTGTGGGAGCCTGCGAAAGCTTTAGAGAGAGTGTGACATTTGGATGGATTCTAGGAGGATGGCTAGAGTGTGCTTGCCAGAGAGACAAAGAGCTCTTTCCAAGCAGAGGAAAAAGAGGCAAAGCGTAGGAAGTAAGGACTCTGGTACCAGAACTGGGGGACCAGTCAGAAGCCCAGTTATCTGAGTTGATGAATGGGACCAGAGCCAAAGTGTTAACAGACTTACTGCTGACTCCCAACGCTTTGTGCTACAATTTACAGTGATCCTGGTTAACATGCAGGTTTGTCCTAGAGATCCCAGCAGGACTGAGCACAGAGATGCGAGTCAGTAATTCTAGCATTTGGGAAAGAAGATAAACACATTCATGACCAGTGAGCTACTGACATTAGCCAAAATCAGAGAGAAGGGGAAAGTTTGTGAGGGATTTTTTTATGCAACAGATGATCTAATTTAAACTTCACGGCAATGTTCTAATGGAAAGCAGGCAGAACCATGAAATAACAGCCCCAGGCATCAAAAAAAAAGCAAAACTGAGCTGGTTCCTAGAAAAAGAACACTTACCAGCTGGTCTCTTTGCTCTTTGCTGCTGACTTAGGCGGCCCTGAGGCCCAAAGGTGCTTTCTAGAAGCGGTTTCAGCTCCCTGAGAAACAGTTCTTAAACCTCGGTTGCTACCCACTCACTTCATTGAAAACAAACAAAAAGATCAGCGTTGGATTCTCTGACAAGGAACAAGGCATGTGTATTCAAGTTACTTGTACCTTTGGGCGGCACATTCCCGGTGTGCAGTGAGCAATCTGTTAGCTTGGGTTTCCCACAATGTGTACCGACAACACTGTCTCCACTAATAAATGGAAAATCCACCCCCAGTACCACCGAAAAAAGCATCAGACCTCACAGGCTCTCCAAAGTTAAGAAGCATCCCTAAAGCGATTTTACGTCCTCTTTGAGTCCTCTCACTTCCCAAGATTTTAGCTGGCTAATCGGCAACGTGCTAACTTCCATGCACCCGGTCACCACCCCCGTCCCTATGTGTTCTCCCAAACGCCCCTTCCCACCCTGGCCACGGAGACCCCGGCCCGTAATGCAAGGAGGACGTCACCGCTCGGGACCGCGCCAGCCCTGGGTGATGGGAACGGAGGGCGAAGGAAGGGGCGACGTCGTCGTTTGAAGCGCCCCTTCGGGAGAATCCAGAGGCGGCCGGAGCTCGCGTGAACACACCCGCGTGGGAAGGCGCGCCCGGAGGCCACAGCGCTGGAGGCGGGGACGATGGACCCCGCCCGCAGGCCGCCCGGGGACTCGGAGACTCTCCCCACACCCCGGAGGGGCGGGGGTGCGGCGAGCCGGGCCCCCCTCCGCCCGCCACCACCCGGCGGCCAGAGCGCACGCGCAGGCGCACGGGGTGCGGCCGCGGCGCGGAGGGCGGCGGCGCCGGGCGCGGGAAGATGGCGGCAGCGGCGGCAGCGGCGGCGGCCGAGCAGGTCTGGGAGCCATGCCTCGGCCGGGGGCAGGAGGGACCTGGGAGGCCGGGGCCGGCCGGTGGAGACCGCCGTGGGGCGGGTCGGCGGAGGCCGGAACGCGAGGGCGTGCGGGGGCCGCCGCGGGCCGGGCTCCGGGGGGCGGAGCGGGCGGGAGGAGCTGTCCGCAGCCCGGGATGCTGGCGACGGCCGGGCGGCACCGCGGGCCGGGCTCCGGTCGGTGAGGGGAAGCAGGCGGCGGCCCTCGGCCTGGCCGGCTGCCCGTCGGCGGGGCTGAGGAGGGGTCGCCGCCTGAGGGGCGGGGAGTTGGCCGTGGCAGCCGGGAGCCTGCGCCAGGACGTGCCAGGGACGTGCCGGCTTCGGTGGCCCGCGGAGACGCGAGTAAAAATAGCCTGAGCTGCGGAGCCGGGAGGCTGCCCTGACACCCGCCGAACCCCGTCAGCTGTTGCCGGGATGTCAGCTTGCGGCCACTGCTGGTGTCTGCCAGCCCTCCTACGCAGGCATCAGGTTCTCCCCACCGCTTTGGTTTTGGGCATTCGGTCATCAGTTTAAAACTGCCTCCGTCCAGTTGGTTTAAAATTATTTTTTTAATGCTTTATCAAGTTTTTCCTGATCTGAATTGTAAACTTGGACCTCCGAGTAGTTTAAAAGACTGTTTTCCCCCAAAAGCAAGCTAAGCATATACATACACATACGTGCATGCATGTTACATGTACATACCTAGAGTTGCTAGAGTATTTTGTTGTAATAAAAATAATTTTCATAGTCACTTTTTTCCTTAACTGTTATTTCCCCTTACAAAACTATGACATGAGAGTTTCCTTTGAAAAAAATCTCATTCTACAACATTGCTGAAAAGATAAATGCAAGTCAAGTTGCCAGCATTCTGTTTTCAGAAAACTTAACTGCTTTATATGTCACTGGAACAGTCATTCTAAAGGACACAAAAAATAGAAGAGATGAAATCCACCTTCAAGGAGCTTAAAGTCAGACTGCCAAATAAATACAGAGAAATCAGCTAAGTGGGCAAGCTACAGATCATAACAGTAAATTAAAATCTAAAGGAATAAGTAAAAGTAAAAGGCAAAGTTTCTTGGGGTTTTGAGATTAAAATTGTTCCTTGGCTTCCCTGATTTCCCTCCTGACTTCTCAGCTCTTGTTTTAGATGGTTCTTTTTTTATTTACATCCCCTGTTGGTGCTCTGGGGGTTCCACCAAGGTTCTGTTCTTGCTTTTCACATAAACTGGGCAATCTGGTTCATTCCTTAGTTTCCACTCCAGAGTTAAACATAGGTCTCCAGCCTGAACTGAAATTTCCACAAGCACCCCAAGCACAAAAACGTAGAAAACTGGATTGCATCATATTTACCATTAAAAGGGCTACAACCATCCATCCTTGATTAACCTAGCTAGAAACTTGAGAGCTGGACCCATCTAAGGGAGCTCAAAAGGGACCCACATTTGGTCTGATGTTCTGCTGCTCCAGGTGTGATATTTGAACAAGGGGCCCCACATTTCCTTTTTCCTCCAGACCACACATTAATATAGCAGGTCTCTACCTGAGAGTCATCTTAGATCCCCTCTGGGTCACAGTCACAGCCAATCAATCACCAGGTTCTGTAGTTCTTCCTCTTAATGCCTCTCCCCATCTTCTCTTCATCTAAAGCTCAGTCAAGCCCTCCTTTGGACTAATATCAACACTTAACCTGACAGCTGATATCTTCATCTCTAAACTCTTCTGTTCCAGTTCATCTCTTTTTAGTACGTGATTTTGCTGTAATGCAAATCTGATTGTATCACTAACCCATTTTAAAATTTTAGTAGTTTCCATCACCTTCAGGACAGAGTCCATTGTTCTTGACACAGTACTTATGTCCATTCATTTGCTTGCCCCAAACCATATCTCAGACTTTATTTTTTGCACCATTTCTCATCCTCTTGCCGTCCATAGAAACTACCAAAATTAGTTCACACTGAGATAACTTGTATTCAGAGTTTCCATGCTTTTCTCTCTGCCTGGAACGCCGTTTCTGTGTGTTTGCCTGGCTAATTCCTATTTATCCTCCCAAGATTCAGATGAAATCTCAGCCTTTCTTAAAAACCTTCCCCTGCTGCTTCTGCTTGCTAAGTAGAGCCGCAGTCCTCTTGTGTACCCTTTCAGCATTCTGTGCATTTGCCACGGCTGTTGAACTGCCATTGCTAGGGAGTGACCTGGTCTGTCTACTCTCCTGGCCTGTCAGGAAGTTCAATGAGGGTAGGTGCTTTGTCTGGCCTGTCTTGGTGATCTGGGGCATTTGGCATATAGTAACTTCAATAAATTATAAATGTATCAAATTGAATATAATAATGTACATGAGTTGACAGAGAAGAGTAGAGAATGCATCCCAGGAGGGATCAATTTTGTCCTGTCTCTCTTTCATGTAGACCTTTTATTCAAGCTCCGACTTTTAAATTGCCCATCCTGTGTCTGTGAGAATTAGAGGAAAGTATATCTCCTTAAGGTATTCTACGCCTTCTTGGGACGCCTGGGTGGCTCAGTTGGTTGAGCAGCTGCCTTCGGCTCAGGTCATGATCCCGGCGTCCTGGGATCGAGTCCCACATCAGGCTCCTTGCTCGGCAGGGAGCCTGCTTCTCCCTCTGCCTCTGCCTACCACTCTGTCTGCCTGTGCTTGCTCTCTCTCTCTCTGACAAATTAAAAAAAAAAAAAGATTAAAAAAAAAAAAAGGTATTCTACGCCTTCTTGCAAAATGTGTCAAAGTGCACATTCCACTCTAAGATGTCAGCAGTATGAGTGTACCCTCACACAGACCCACAACCTACACAATACTCAACAACCTGTTTGGTGAAAAAAATCTGGTGAGTAGGCTGAATTGTCTTCTATAGAGCCTTCCTTACTGCTTTGTGGAATTACAAAAATTGTATCTGCTACATTACTCACAATGATTAGTCCTGTCTTTTTCCATTTTCCATAAGCCCCTAACCAGCCTGCTACCTCTGCCACCACAGTAAGATTCCAGTAGGCTTCTCCACCCTTTCTTGGCAGATGACCTTGCCTTTCATATCCCAGAGAAAAAGAAGAATGTTTTCTCTCCTGGGTTTGAACTGCTTCATTGAAGTGGGAAGCCTATCCTGAAAGCCTGGTCTTTCCTCGTGTACTCTGTATCACTTTCTTTCCTGCCTCCTAGAGGGCCTCATTTCCTACATTATCCTGCCCTACTGTGAGATCTTCCGTCTTTGCCCCTCTTGGCATCTTTCCCTCCGCCATCAAACGTACAACCCTTCCCCCAAATTGGCGGGGGCAGGGGGAGGGGAGGTGGTTACCAACAGCAACCACAAAAGCACAATTTTCCTCTGATAGTACATAATTCTTTAGCTACAGTCTTCTCTTTTTTCCTGTCTTCTCTTTCTAGACTGGAAAATAGATGCATACATATGATACCTTTTTAGACTATGCCCAGCTTACTAGTTTGCTTCCCAGAGTTGATCTTTGAAGACTGAAGCACTTGACCTTGCTTGACAAAGCAGGTTCAGCAACACTGCATATCCTTGGTTTTCCTACCATTCATTGTATTTCTCATTTTCCACCGTAGCTGCATATTTAAATTTTCCCAAGACTGTGTCCTTGGCCCATTGTTCTCTTTCTGTATGCTATTTTTCATAGTCACCTGATGTACTCTCGTGGATTTAATTTACCTTGGGGCTAAGCTCTCAAATCTGTATCTCTAGTCCTGACTGATCTAATACCCCATTCCGTCCTTCCCCTTGCCTTTGAGCCAAGTGGTTATTTCTCATTTAGTTTAAGTGCAACATATGCAGAATCTTCTGCCTCCTCCATTCCCCATATTTAGCTAGTCACCACTCAGTAAACATGAGATTCTTTGAAGCTGGCTGCAGATCCAGTCAGCTCCTCTCACGAAGTACGTTTTTAATCTTTCCTTGTTCATCCCACATTAGTTGAGGCCCTCGTTACCTCATTACTTCAAACCTCCATTATGACAACATCCCCAACAGCCTGCTCACTGATAGTCCCAGTTTCCTCTCTCCCTACAAACACCCACACATTTAGCCTCTTGAAATGTATGTCATTCGTGTCCAGGAACCTCCAAGGACTCCCAGTTAAACAGAAGGACCAGAATTTGTAGCCAGCAGTCCAAGAATTTTCTCAAGCTGCTCTACTTTGCCACTGTATTCTCCCTGTGTTGCCCACTCTGACCCACCTACTTTCTGTTTCCTTGAAAACAAATGCGAAGCCATCCTGTCTCCTCCAGTTGGACTCCATGGCATGAATTGGCCATACTATTGATTCTGGCATCTGAACATACAGAATACTTTATTGCATTGCTAACTATTTTATACCCACATCACATTTGTGATACCTAGAGAATAAGCATAAAATATTTCATAAATGCCTAGCCAATAACTAAGTTTTCTCAGAGCTCTAAAATATATGTAAGTTGGGCAGTATCCATTTCTATCCATTTTGTGTTTATGACAGATCACCAAAAATACCATTCAACCATAGTCTAAGTTAGAGGTTCTCAAACTTTGTGGTCTCAGGTTATTTTTATGCCCTTAAAAGTTACTGAGCCAAAGAACTTTGGCTTATGAGTTATAGTCATTGATATTTACCATATTAAAAATTAAACCTGAGAAGATTTGAAACACAGGAATACACAAGCACACATTCCATTAGCTGTTAGAGCATTGATGTCACCTACAGTCATTTAGCCTCTGGAAAACTCCACTGAACATTCATGAGAGAAGAGTAAAAAAGGTAAATAACATCTTGGTGTTACTTTGAACACAGTTTTTACTCTCCAGGCTTCTGGAAGAGTTCAGGGGGCTTCTCCTGGTCTCCCTCACCCATGCTTTGAAAACTGCTGATAGAAGATAACGTTAGCTTTAGCCAATTGGGGTGATAAATAGCGAAGAGTGTCAGCCTTTCCAATTTTTTTTCTTACAAATGAAATATATATATATATATATATATAAAATGTATATTATATATATATAATGAAACAAATCACTATAAATCATTAAAAAAAAAAAAGATGAACCACGTGGAATGTATATGTCAGTTCTTCCCCCAGGTGAGCTAGCTGTACACTTCAGGTATGCTAGAAATGTTCAAAGCAGAGGGTTGAAATGTGTTATCAAAGAGTCACACTAAAGTTTCTCCACTGCCCCTCTAAGCATAGTAACGTCCTGACTTGGAGCCTACAGCTCAACATGACTTCAAGTTTATCCATGGAAAATATATGATTAGGCAGTTCAGCTTTCTTTCATTAGGAATTTGCACTTCATAAATAAATACATTGAAAAGAGTGGGTATGGCTGTTCCATCGTGTTGTATTTTGTTTTTAGCAAAGTTCCAACGGTCCCGTAAAGAAGTCCATGCGGGAGAAGGCTGTCGAGAGAAGGAATGTCAATAAGGAGCATAATAGTAATTTCAAGGCCGGATATATTCCAATTGATGAAGATCGCCTCCATAAAACGGGATTGAGGGGGAGAAAGGGCAATTTAGCCATCTGTGTCATTATCTTGTTGTTTATCCTGGCTGTCATCAATTTAATTGTAAGTATGTGGTACAGAATTTTATTTTTTTAATTACCATGGGGAATTTTTTAGTGAAATCATGGTGTGCAAAGAGCCCCTGACTTGCTTACTCTCCAAATATTGTCCAGCAGAATCCTGTCTTCCTAATTTCACAAGCAACAGTGCCTTTTATCAAATGTTTTTGAAACAGGAGATTCCATCTTTTACACACATAGAAAAGACCCACTGGCTTTTTAAAAAAATTTATTATTAAAGTGTAGTTAACATACAATATTATTCTTAGTTTCAGGTGTACAGCATAAAGGATTGAACAGTTCTATACAGTACTCAGGGCTCACTGTAAGCGTAGTCACCACCTGTCACCATATAGTGTTATTACAGTGTTATTGACTGTATTCCCTATATTGTGCTTTGCATCTCTGTGACTTGTAAGTCTGTACCTCTTCTTACTGAGTTGCCATAAATATGTTATTTTTTTTTATTTTATTTTTTTTTAAGATTTTATTTATTTGTTAGAGAGAGAGCGAGCGAGCACAGGCAGTAAGAGTGGCAGGCAGAGGGAGAAGCAGGCTCCCTGCTGAGCAAGGAGCCCTATGTGGGACTCGATCCCAGGACGCTGGGATCATGACCTGAGCTGAAGGCAGCTGCTTAACCAACTGAGCCACCCAGGCGTCCCTGTTATTTATTTTTAAAAACCTAGTATGCTAGTATTGCCACGTGTTAATCTTATTTAGAAGAAAATGTGCATGGAACATTCCCTTTAAAGGACTTAGCTTTTGGAAGGGTAAAGTCAGCTGGGTAGAAGACACTTGACTGCCTTCACCTCTCCTAAAAAAATACAATCCTTTCTGTTCTCATTCAGCTTTTCCTAAATCTAGTATTACCTCCTCAAGCAGATTTTAAGATCATAAATCCTTGTTTGACAGCAGAGAGTTATCTTTTGTAGTCTTGTCTCTGTTGTTATAGACTGGAAGGATCTAGTAGGCCAGTTTACACTAAGGTGCTGAAGACCTAGTATGTTGCCATTTCCAAAGATACTTACTTTTCTAAAGAAGACTTAATTCAAGGTTATAACTACCTGAGGGTTAAACTTGAACCCCTCTGGCATGTGTGTAGATAACATATGCCAAGGTTATTGGTCTACCTGTAACAGATGAACATGGGCTACAGTGGGTCTAAAGCAATTCCATTTATTTTTATTTTTGGCTCCTAATACTTTTAAGCCAGTCCTTTATACTTTATTTACATCCGAAGCCTTTGTGTCTCATTCTTCTCGTACACTGGAAAGAACTGGTACAGTAAATAGCTTTACTAGGAGCACGTGTTCTGAATTTATTTTATTTTATGCATTTTTATTGTTGTTGGAAAATTCTGGTTAAAATGGAAGAATGAAGACATTTTTATCTCCTTCCTCTTTTTTTTTTTAAGATTTTATTTATTTATTTGACAGACAGATCACAAGTAGGCAGAGAGGCAGGCAGAGAGAGAGTAGGAAGCAGGCTCTCCGCTGAGCAGAGAGCCCGATGCGGGGCTCGATCCCAGGACCCCGAGACCATGACCTGAGCCGAAGGCAGAGGCTTTAACCCACTGAGCCACCCAGGCGCCCCCCCCTTCCTCTTTAAAAAGCGCATCCAAGGTAACAATGTCAAGAAACAGAAATACCTTGAAAGAACGTGGGAGGCAACCAAAATCCTAAACCATAATGTATGAAGACAAAAAAGCAGGAGAAGAAATGGCAGTTCAGAGAAGGGAACCTGTTCCTTTGTGTTGGTGAAAGTGCCTTGCACAATCATTAGGAACTAGAAATACAAGTACTGTGAAAAGCAGGAGTGAGGCAGGAATGGAAAACAGCTTTTCAAGAACCCTGTAGAAGCAGCCAGAGAACCCTAGCCTTCCTCTCCCTTCCAGGCAGCAGTTAGGCAACCTTGCCTTGTAACCCCACACAGCATGTCACGGAAGGGAGAGGATTCCCCCTGCCTGAGGAAACTGCGCAGAGAAGGGGAGGGATGCTGTAAGCGGGCAGGTCTGAATCCTGAGTGCTGAGACTCCCTTTCCCAGTTCTCTAGCTCTCTTCCCAGTCTCTGTCTCCACCTCTCTGGTCCCAGGCTTATGTCCCCCAGGCAGGAGATGAGGTAGCCTGCTCTGGGAAAACTGAAGCATCTGGAGAAAAAAAAAAAAAAAAAACCTGTAGATACTGACACCTGGCAGGTCCCAGTGGAAAAGCCACCTCATCTCCTGTTGTGAAGTCTGTCTGTCACATGCCCCATCTCACACAGAGAACTTTCTGTGTACTTTCTTAAACCTCACTGTTCAATATGAACACTGAGCCACTAGGGATCAATGGATCTCTTGGAAGGCTCCCAGAATTGACAAATGATGGAGACCAAAAACACAAACCATGGGGAAAATAGGAATTCAAGGAGATAGAGAAAATACAATGAATGACAGAAAACTTAAAAAACTAAAACCAATATCTTCAGAGAAAAGATTACATCCACAAAACAAGAGTAACATGCCATTGAGAAGGAGCTATTAAAGAATAAGGAAGAACTTGCCGAAATACATAGGGATGGATGGATGGATGGATGGAAAGACAGAGATCGGAAGATAAAGAAAAGGAACCCTTCTAGAAAGCTCAATAAAATTAAAGAATCCAGGAAGTGTAACATCCTATTAATAGGAGTTTCAGAAAAAGATAAGAAAGAACACTGGGGAGAAAGTTATCAAATATATAAATCAAGAAAATTTCCTAGAACAGATTGAAAACTACCATTCTAGATCCAATGTCATGCATAAAAAAGACTCACACCAAGGTCATGACTGAAATTTAAGAAAACCATGGATAAAGAGAAGATCCTAAAATCTTCCAGAGGAGAAATAAAAGCAGGTTACTTATGAAGAACACAAAATCAGAGACGTCAGACCTCTCAAATGCAGCCCTGCAAACCAGACAGCAAGACAGCAAGGGCCTTCAAAATTCGGAGGGAAAATAGCACCAACCCTAGAATGTGTATCAAGCTAGACTAGTAATCAAATGTGAGGGCTTATAGAGACGTTTTTAACCATGCACACTCTCAAAATTGCCTTCACATACATTCTTTCTTTTTTTTTTTTTTTTAAAGATTTTATTTATTCATTTGAGAGAGTGAGAGCATGAGAGAGGAGAAGGTCAGAGGGAGAAGCAGACTCCCCATGGAGCTGGGAGCCCCACAAGGTACTCCAGGATCATGACCTGAGCCGAAGGCAGTGCATCAACAGACTGAGCCACCCAGGTGCCCACATACATTCTAAGGAGGAGCTCACTGCCAGAAGGCACTAACTCCCAGAAAACTGAAGGCAGGGATGCGGGAAACTGGTTATCCAGCACAGGAGAGAGATGGGGAAGTTCCAGCATGAAAGTGAAGGAAAAGTTTGAGGTGACAGCTGTGTCACTGCCGACCCAGGGAGAACAGTCCAGACTGGAGCGAGTTCCAGCAAGCTTTCCTGAGAGAGAAAAATAGAACTCCTAGAATAAATTATCCAAGAGGTTTGGACTTTGAGAACCTTTTACTGAGTGACATTTTATAGAGACATTGGAGGTTTTGAAAAGATTCAGTCGGGTTTTCAAAGAAACTGAGCAAATTTTCAGAGAAACTAAGCAAAAAGCAAAAAGAAAGACAAGTATGAAACTCCGGGAGACGCAGAGTACAAAAAAGGAACTGCTTTCTTAGTTACAGTATTCGGCTTAGCAATGAACAGTACTTACACAGTTGCAGTACTAGAAATACCGAACCTGGGGCTAGCTAGCACTCGAGACGGGAGCCAGGGGAGAAGAAATATAAATGAGATAAATTCTCATCTGCTAAAGTAGGAAATTAGTAGGTAAAACCTCAGATTGATGAGTGAAGAAATAATATATCACTTAAAAATCTGGAAAAATTTGAGGTGAAATACCCAAAATTATTTGAAAGTGGCAGTCACCGGACAGACGAGATGTGGAGGCAGCAGAAGAAATAACAAACTGCTCTTCTAGCACTTTGACTTTTAGCTATTTGCCTATAATACCTTGATCAAAATAAAATGGGTTTTATTTTCAAGTGGAAAACCAGTTGATGTGTTCATATCACTGGTGAGACATCTTAGGCAGTTTAATCCTTTGGCAATTGTCTTTTCTGTGTGTTTTCTTTTTTTTTTTTTTAATTTTTTTTTTTTAAGATTTTATTTATTTATGTCAGAGAGAGAGCAGGAGCGAGCACAGGCTGAGTGGCAGGCAGAGGGAGAAGCAGATTCCCTGCCGAGCAAGGAGCCTGATGTGGGACTCGATCCCAGGATGCTGGGATCATGACCTGAGCCGAAGGCAGCCGCTTAACCTACTGAGCCACCCAGGCATCCCTTCTGTGTGTTTTCTAATTATGTTAAATGTGTGCTACCAATTAACAGGGAGCTTGTTTTCTCTTGTAGATAACGCTTGTTATCTGGGCTGTGATTCGCATCGGGCCAAATGGCTGTGACAGCATGGAGTTCCATGAAAGCGGCCTGCTCCGGTTTAAACAAGTATCTGACATGGGAGTTATACATCCTCTTTATAAGAGCACAGTAGGAGGAAGGCGAAATGAAAACTTGGTTATCACTGGCAACAACCAGCCTGTAAGTTCCCATATCAGTCTAAGGACATTAGAGAAAAATTCTTTGTACAAACCTAGAGTGGATTATTGGAAATTGATATTTTCCTCGAGAGAATATTCATAAGAATATTTAATAATATTGTTGGTCTTGTAATCTGTAAATATTACATGCTTTCTTAATATCTTAATATGGTAGCATATTCTGTAATAGATGAATTACTCTAAGAATATTCTTACTCCTCCACGCAAGGTAACCTACAAACAGAGCACTTTCCCAGGTTGGAATTCCCTATACTTTCTGGGAGTCTAGAAGGGAATATGCCAGTTGAGTCAGTGGCAGCCCATGCAAGTGGCTGCTGTAACACAGGTTTTCAGTAGACCAGAACCTCAAGGAGGTGTTCTTACCATACCCTGCCCACCTTAGGTCTAGGTCCGTCTGTCCGCCCTGTAACCCATGGATTTGTGCAGAGCAGTACAACCAAACAAGCATATAAATCCTCATTTTAAGGAACTCTTTTCCCAAGTGGATAGAGAGATGCAGTTAAAATTATTGGAAGTTGGGGCGCCTGGGTGGCTCAGCGGGTTAAAACCTCTGCCTTCAGCTCAGGTCATGATCTCAGGGTCCTGGGATCGAGCCCCACATCGGGCTCTCTGCTGGGCAGGGAGCCTGCTTCCTCCTCTCTCTCTCTGCCTGCCTCTCTGCCTGCTTGTGATCTCTGTCTGTCAAATAAATAAATAAAATCTTTAAAAAAATTATTAGAAGTTAGTCTATTATAAAGTGTTCTTAATAATGTTCTTGATGAATTTTGGATGCAGCCTCCTTTGAAAACATATTCATGATAAAGTGTTTCTCTGTAGATTGTTTTCCAGCAAGGGACAACAAAGCTCAGTGTAGAAAAGAACAAAACTTCTATTACAAGTGACATTGGTATGCAGTTTTTTGACCCGAGGACTCAGAATATCTTATTCAGCACAGACTATGAAACTCATGAGTTTCATTTGCCAAGTGGAGTGAAAAGTTTGAATGTTCAAAAAGCATCTACCGAAAGGGTATGATTTCTTTTGTTTGCTTTATTAATGGAAGAGAATTACTGTCTAAAGTTACAAAGCGGGAGGGGAGTTTTGCTGTTCTATAGTGATGTGAAAGAATAAGTTCTGGAACAGTGGGAAGGACTGATCAGTTCTAGATTTGCCATCTGATCATTATCAAGTCACGTCTCTTTATCTCAACCCCTCTGAAACGTGACTGAAAACTCTTGCCTTTCATATTCCATGGTTGAAATTCCTGTTCCTCTGTCTCTGATAACAATTCTCACTTTAATTTAGAAATGCTTTTCATTACCTTTTTTTTTTTAATTTTCAGATTACCAGCAATGCTACTAGTGACTTAAATATAAAAGTTGACGGGCGTGCTATCGTGCGTGGAAATGAAGGTGTATTCATTATGGGCAAAACCATTGAATTTCACATGGGCGGTAATATGGAGTTAAAGGCAGTGAGTATTTCTTAAGAGTTTTAGAGAATTAGTAGATTCTTGGGCACATAAATCTCTGTGTGGAACAGTATAAAATTATTTAAAATGGTCATGTAGTTGTATATTTTTTGACATGGGGAGATGTTCAAAATGGACTCTGAAGTGAAAGACAGTTACAGTTTGTGAAATGTCTCATTTTTATTTTTCAAAACGTGTGTATTTTCATAAAAACCTAGAAGGGCATGCCAGAATGTCAACAACAGTTGACTGTGGGTAGCAGGATAACAGATGACTTTAATTTTATTTTTCATTCTGCTTGCCTCTTCTTTTCTTTCCTTTTTTTTTTTTAAAGATTTTATTTATTATTTATTTGACAGAGAGAGAGATCACAAGTAGGCAGAGAGGCAGGCAGAGAGAGAGGAGGAAGCAGGCTCCCCACTGAGCAGAGAACCCAATGCGGGGCTCAATCCCAGGACCCTGAGATCATGCCCTGAGCCGAGGCTTTAACCCACTGAGCCACCCAGGCGCCCCTGCCTCTTGTTTTCTAAAAAAAAATTTTGCAACATATTACCTGTATTATTTTAAAAGGCAAAAATAAATAAACTTCCAAAATTCTGGAAGAATTTTCGAAGTAAGAATTATCATAATAAGTATCCATTCCCTAAAGTTGTTGTTTTTTTTTTTAATTAAAGATTTTTCATGCCCTTTCCTGAGCTTTATATCCAGCAATGTGAAAATCAATTAGCAAATGTACAAAATGTATTTTATTTACCCATCTATTAACTGCAAAGGAAAAAGATTTTGCCTTTATTATAGCTATTGAAAAGTGATTTTTTAAAAGATTTTATTTATTTATTTGACAGACAGAGATCACAAGTAGGCAGAGAGAGAGGGAGGGGGGAAGCAGGCTCCCCGCTGAGCAGAGAGCCCGATGTGGGGCTCCATCCCAGACCCTGGGATCATGACCTGAGCTGAAGGCAGAGGCTTTAACCCACTGAGCCACCCTGGGGCCCCGAAAAGTGAAGTTTTGTCCTTCACAGATTATATCTGAACTTCAGTAGGTAACATATAAAGGAGCCAGAAATCCAAAAACTGTTTATCTGCTCAGTTTTGATCAAAGCATATTTATTCAAAATGTCCTTGCCTACCTGCTATTTGCTACTTAACTAAAGCTAATTGAATTATTTTACGAAGCATCATATATGACAAAAATAAAATTAAACCTAAGGACTTATGAAATAATTATTTCCTTTTATTTAAATTTAATTTAACTTAGAAAAAATAAGCTTTAAAAATTGAGTTTTCCATTTTCATAAATAGCTTTTTCCTCTAAAACACATATTACAATTTCTAAATAACAAAGATAAACACAAATGTGTTTCTTGCCAGAAACTCAATAGCAATACTGAGTTTTGCCTATATTGTAGTAAGAAGCCATTCCTCTAAGAGAATAGTGTTGAGGAACCATCACAGTGGGGCTATTATTCTCAACACTGGAAACTCAAAGAAGCAAGAGGTGTGATAGCTGGCATATAGCCATTAGCAAATTACCTAAATCTTTTTTATTTTCCTACCTGAAAAATCTTTCTGTTGTTGATATGGGAAATATTAAGATACTTTGAAATACATATACATATATACCAGTTTCTCCACAATTAAAGAAAAACAAGCCACCAGTACTGTAAAGGTAATTAGCTTTATAATCCAGTTAATATCAGTGGTTAGTTTTTAAATGTATAGCTAATTATAAGAAAAAAAATTTTTTTAAAGCAAGAATTTTATCAGTTAAACTGCATTTAAAGAAATAACTGCTCTAGCAACTTAAATAAAGTAAAATTAAATGACCACAAGATGGCAACATTGAAACAAAATTTCAAAATTTATCCCAAGGACTCTGTTTATCCCATATGCATACTAACACTACATAGTCAGTTAGCTATTAACATTTCTTCAAACCCAACTTTGTTTCATTGCTTTGAACGCCTTCTATAACCCAATGACTCTCAAATTGGAACTCCTGCTTCAATCTCTCCACTGAACTAAGACTCACATACCCAGCTGAGTTCTCCACTCCAGTGCATAATAGGCCTCTCCAATTTAACAAGTCTAAAATCTTCTTACCCTCCCTCTCTCCCCAAACATGCCTTTCTTTCAGTGTTCCCATCTTGTTAAATGGTATCCATCAGTCCATCAGCAGAGCCTTAAAAAACAGAGTCTGACTGCTTCTCATTGCCTCCACCACCGCCACTGATGGTAAAAACCACCGCATCCCTCTGCACTGTTGGAATGGCCTCCCAAAGGGTCTGGCTGCTTTCTCATTCACTGCTGTAGTCTGTGCAGCGGCCAGAGTGATCCTTTCTCAGAGATCACATCACTCCCACATTCAGACCTCTCCAAATGGCTTCTCATCTAACTGGGGATAAAACTCAAAAAACCCTTCCCCAACATGTCTGGCCCCGAGTTATTTCTTTGACTCATCTCCTACTAGTCGACTCCCTTGTGCTCTCTGCTTTAGCAACACTGGCTTCTACGTGCTCCTCGAACACCTAGCACATCTTCACAGTGGGGCCTTTGCACATATTCGGTCCTCTGCCTGAAGGGCCCTTCCCTAGTTGCCCACATGGCTTACTCATATCATCTGGTTTCTGCCACACTGACCACATCAGAGAGGCCTTCCCTGACCAGCCTGTGTAAATGGAGCCCTGACTGGTCACTCTCTCTCTACTTACCTTTTTTTCCCCAGTAATGTTATATTTATTTTACCTGTTCACCTGTTTATTTTCTGCCCCTCCCCATTAAAACGTCAGCTGTATGAGAGCTTGGACTTAGCTCTCTATTAATTGCTGGATCCTCAGCACCTAGAATAGTATCTAATACATAGTAGACACTTAATAATTTTTGGTGATTGAATGAAAAGGAAAGAAGGAGGAAAGAAGAGAGAGAGAGGCTTAGGAGTTCCCAAAAATAAAGGGGCTACAGTACGAGAATGTTCCTGAAACAGTACACATGGAGAAGAGAAACTCGAGGCAGTTTTCTTTGAGTGCCCAGTCTTCAAAATTATCTGGTTTGAATCTTGAATTGTGGTGTGCAAAAACATTAGAAATTAAAATTAATTTTTCTATAGGAGAAAAATAGTCTTTTTCTTCTCATCATCAGAAACATACCAGTAAGTAACTTTGTAAAAACTCCATTAAGAAGTAACAAGTGGGGACGCCTGGGTGGCTCAGTTGGTTAAGTGGCTGCCTTCGGCTCAGGTCATGATCCCAGCATCCTGGATCGAGTTCTGCATCGGGCTCCTTGCTCAGTAGGGAGCCTGCTTCTCCCACTCCCTCTCCCTCTGCCTCTGCCTGCCACTCTGTCTGCCTGTGCTCATTCTCTCTCTGACAAATAAAAAAAATAAATAAATAAAAATAAAAATAAGTAACAAGTGAAAATGACTTGTATCAGTCTTACGCACTTAGGAATTTTGATATAATTTTAATAGAGAGTGTTATAGCTGCATTGATACACGCTATGAACTTAAGAGTTCACTAGTTGAATCTTGACATTGGTTTTGTTTCCCCTGTTGTTGTTTTAGTCATGACTTTACTGTTTTTTTACCACTTATTTTCCTTGTTACTATTCTAAGTTTTGTTTGTTAATTTTGTTCTATATCCATTTGTGGAGGTGAATAAATCATATTATTATTCTCCTGATAGGAAAACAGCATCATCCTAAATGGAACTGTGATGGTTAGCACAAGTCGCCTACCTAGTTCCTCCAGCGGAGACCAGTTTGGGACAGGCGACTGGGTGCGCTACAAGCTGTGCATGTGTGCGGACGGGACGCTCTTCAAAGTACAAGTGACGGGCCAGAACATGGGCTGCCAGATCTCAGACAATCCCTGTGGAAACACTCACTAGAAGAACCCGAGAGGTCACCCGCGTGTTCATATCGTGACTTTTTTCAAGAGTGTGCATGCAAGCCATGTTTTGAGAGAGTTTGCGATAACTCTCACCTACAGAGCACTACTGTACCTAAATATGTAATCTCCGTATTTAAAGATTCTCAGCTTAAATTTGAATACATTTCATTAAGTTGCACTGATCTTCAAATTACAGTTCTAAAGTAATTATCAGAAGTGAATACAAGCAAAATTAATCTTTAAAGAAGTGTTTTTTAAAATCCCGCGGTTCCTTGTCTAAAGGATAAAGGGCTGAAGCAACCATTTAGACTCACTGTAAGTACATTTGGTAACTAACGGGGATACACCCGTTTAAGGGGTTTAAAAGGTGCACCGTTAGTAAATGTTATATGCTCCATCTTTTGGCTTCTAAGAGAATGGTCTCAGATTTTTATTGCATTAATTTTCATCTGTGTTTTCAATGCAAGTGAAGTCATTAAAGAACGTCACGTATGTGATTGGTAAGAAACTATGGTTTCTTAGTTTTGCACTAAGATGAACATACTCTGTAATAGAATGTTGACTTGCTAAATATTGATGAGTATGAAATGTTCACAGTGTGGTAGAAATTGAAACACCAGCTTTAATTGTTAGATCCTGATGACCGCTGTCGTTTACATGACTCATCCTAGCCACTGTCCCAGGCACTGCATCTGTAACATCGCTGATTCTCACCACAGGTCTGGATGTAGGGGTTATTATCCCAGGTTTTCCCCTTAGGAAACTGAGGATCAGAGGAGTTAAAAGACCTACCTTATGTCACACAGGAAATAGCTGCCTGGGTTGGGATTGGAGCTCACGTGTGATTCAAACCTAAAATGTACCTGCTTCCAAATACTGTGTCCTTTTCACTATCTGCACTGAAGTCTTCTTAATATTTAAAAATGGAGAGAGACAAATTCAGACGCACCTAAGCAGTTAAGGATCAAATAAAACAGCCATGCTTACTCTAATTAAAAAAAAAAAATCAATCTCATGTCAAAAAAATTGGCCAACTGCTATCAGATTTTAAACTAGCTTGTGCCAATTCCAAAATATTATGCGATAGAGAAATCCAGTTAGCCTAGCTATAGACTACTGCAGTTTCCTAACTGATGGGCCTTGGCCCCTGGGGGTACCCGAATTGGGTAAAAGAGTCACTAAGATATTTAGACCCTCAGGCCTCAGGGCAAAACAGTGTGAAGCGGGAGGCCATGGCCCCAGGCAAGTCCGAGGGCCTGGGGATGGCTGGTAAGTTCACCCCACTGTGCCATTCAAGGAGCACCCGTTGCAGTGTGCACCGGGCCTGAACAAAGTTGGGCAGCATAGTGTGAAGGGTGCTGATAGAGAAAATTAGTCATTAAGTAGCTTTTGAGTAAGTATGAGAACTGATCTCTGCTCCTCATATCCCAATCCCATTGTCATGATTTACAACCCTGAAGCCGGTTGATTTTTAATGTATTTTATAGTTGACTTAAAAGGAACTCTCTGGTATTATTAATCACACACAGAGCATCAGGGGCCAAGTTTTCAAAATATTTGCTGTAAAATAAGCAGTAGAGATAAATCATAAGCCCCACTCTGCATTCAAGTCTAACAGTATTCTGCCGTGGTCACTTTGAACTGTGTAGATAAGAAAATTGACACAAAAACCAATCTGCATTCAGCCCACGCACAGTTCTCTCTGATAGAGCAACCACATGCCTTAGAGATTACGAGCAGTCATTAAAGTGTACTAAAAGAGATGAGCTTACGATATAATAATAAGTGCAGTTTTTAAATGAAGGGGGAAAGTGAACTTTTTTTTTTTCATTTAAATCCAGTTAGCCAATTTATAGTACATTAGTTTCAGATGCAGTGTCCAGTAAGTTACCAGTTACCTTAGACACCCAGGGCTCATCCCCTCACGGGCCCTCCTTAATGCCCATCGCCCAAGAAGTGAACTTTCCGACCTCTGAGTGTTATTAATTGTTGTGATAGTCAGATCTTATTTGAATATAAGCAGTGTCATTTTGTATTTGAATGATGTTCAGAAAAATCCGTTGGAATTTTCATTCAGACGCTTAGTCTATTTTTAATTTCACGTTCTTTACTTGTCTGTCCTATTTAGATTTGCTTTGAAAGTCTCTAAATATTTTTGCAAAAGCAGCAAAACACTATGTATACAAAGTATTATTTATTGAGTATAACTCACGAAGCAATCTATTTTTGCTCCTCTTTGAGAAATACTTGTGTTTTTGATACATCTCCATTAAGTGCTTTTAACATGAGAGGATATTTTGATGTTTTTATAGGACTGTAAAAGTAACAGGTACAGTATCTTAGGACACTTTGCAGGTAGCATTTGCCTTTTCACTGAGATGTGGACCTGGAAAGCTCACGGGAAATGAGATCAGGAACAAACCGTCCATTTCACTTGCCATCTATTTTGCGTAATGGTAAAACTTCAGCTCCTCATTCTCACCGCCAGATGGTATTTTTCAAAAACCGAAAAATGTTAACTTTGCCTCTTTCTCCTCGTTGTTCATCCCCTGCCTTGAGCACTGATAGGACAAGAAGCAGACTCCGGGGAAGCAGATAGACAAAGACAGGCTCCCAGGAGAGGGGGATGGATTCGTGCTTGTTTAAATAACCGCACTACTTCAGAGAGAGGTCGCGATGACAAGGGAGACAAATGAAATAAAAGCAAAGTATTTCAGAAACCGTCCAACGGGCAGTTTGGAAAATGCAGAACAACATGAGGGGGGACTGCCTATATATGGTCTGCAAGATTTAAATATATCCTTGTGTGTATTCTTTTTGCGTTCTGACAAAAATGAAATAAATTTTGTGTGATAGTTTTGATGATGAAAGGTGGAAGTTCTACCTAGCTTTGAATGAATTTTTTTTTTAAGAGGAAAACCTTAACGGTGCTTAACGTGACGAAAAAGAGACCATTGAAATGCTGATATTTTTAGTCGTCTTTTAAAAAGTGTTGAGGGGGGCAAAGCCTACAAATTATGCCATATAAAAATAAACCTAGAGCTGTTTTGGACTGCTAACCTGAGTTTCAGTTAATTCAGTTTGTAATAACTATTAATGATCTCTCTTTACAATAAAGATTCTGTAAATTGTTTGCTGTTGATTTTTTGATGGTTAAAACTCTGGCGGGTTTCTACTTAATCATACAAACATGATAGATTTAACTATACCTTGAGTATACTTAAATACACTGGTGTTTACGTAATCCATCTGGAATCCTAGAACTCATCATTCGAAGCTGTATCCTACCCTCTGTGCATTGCAGACTCCCTCTCTCTAGTGGCTCTTCCCTCCGTGTCTCAGGGGAATGTGCACACTTGTCACCTTGGCAAGAGGCCAGAGCCTGGAAGACAAGAAAGGGCGAAGGTTTCCAGGGGCAGGAAGGCTCCAAGGGCAGATGGGTGGAGCTTTAAAGGCTCAGGTCTAAATCCCCACCCACCTGGCTGTATCCAGACAGAGACCCATTTGAAAACTACCCAAGGACCAGAAGGTATGCCTTAGAAACTCTTACTGTTGTTGTGTTCTTCCTATATCTCATCAACCATACCTTCTGCTTTCTTCTAATTGTTTTAACTTCGCTTTTATAGAAGAATGGCCTCTTGGTTTCTGTTGTACTTTCTGTTTTTTCTAGAGCCTTCCTATCTCGCTCTCTGACACACACACCTCCAATATCTCGGCTTCCTCATACTTAGGCTTGAATGTGTCCATTTAAAGACTGACATTTTACCTAATTGTTTTCCAGTTTCCATAGAAAGTTTTTCTGGAGTTCTCGGGTTCTTTACCTAGTACATAAAAGTCTGTATATAGTACACATAATTTTTCTTTACAAATCGGTGTCTTTCATTTTAAGACATAAAGTTATCTAGCTTTTTGAACTCAAATTTATTAGTTAATATATAAATCTCAACTTAAAAAGAACGAGGTCAGTGAAAATTTTTAACTTATGCCCCCGTAAGTATTGGTCAATCATATGTTTTTCTTCAGTACTGCAGAATAAGGTGCCTGTGAATGACCGTGTTTGGGGATTGTTCGTATTGTTACACTAACATGCTCTATAATTGTATTTACAATGATTGCGGCTCTGAATATAGAGACAAATACCTTTCTGGCTGGACAAGTTAATTCAACATTGGTATTGTGTAAGAGGGATGCTATCAAAATAAATCACTGCTCTATGCTGTAGGGCACCGTTACGGTTCATGGACATGTGTACCTCGATTTAGGTGCCCTTTAAAATGTAGGAGAGTTGACCTTGTATAAAACCAAAGTTTAAAAGTTACATGTTAAATTTCATTCACTCTGTGCACTTATTTATCCAAACAGCATAGCCTTGGGACAGACTACAGACTATTAAAAATATGAAACATGGGGAGAAGGGGAGGAATTATATATACGTAGTTCTTCTAGTCATAAAAAAAATTAAGAGTCTCTTGTGAATGGAATCTCTCTCTCTCTCTCTCTCTCTATATATATATATATATATGTGCACACACACACATATTTGGAAATATATAAACTATATTTGGAAAACACGGCCCTTCTGGGAACTTACAGTCTTTTGGGGAGTTTACTACCCATTTTCTTTGAAAACTTCTGTGTATACACATTTAGCCATTGTAGGTACTTACTTTAAAATTTTCAATTCCTTCTCAAACTTTGATGAAAATGATACTTGATATTTATGTATCTCACTATATCCTGATGGTGCTGATGTCAAACATCGTTTTTATAACTCATTTTGCTTATGTTGTATCTAAATAATTTCAAAATTTAAAGTCACAAAAAAAGTAAATTTAATTTAATTTTTAAAAAAATCAAGAGTGTCCTTTGTGAGTTGAACTTGCCCTTCATATAGTTCATAGTTTAGTGTAACTGGATGGCTTGTCACTCACATAATAAACCACATAGCTGATTACAGGTTGTAGATAAGCATAATAGACTTTGCTCAGTACTAATGACCAGCAAGAAAACAGAGAAGTCTTTAATCTTGGTAGGTTTTCCTCCAAAGCAGACTGCACGGTGAGTGTTCCTGGAATGACAGACACAGAGGTGAGGCCCAAGTAAATATTTTCTAGAAAATCGGGGGAGTTATTTCTTTAAATTGTGACATAAATGTAATTGCATACTATAGCTTTACCATTTTGTTAAAGGCTTTGAGGGAGAAAGAGAGAAATCGAGCATGTGTGTGGTTGGGGGTGGGGAGGAGAGAGGGGAAGAAGCAGACTTGGGGCTGGGATTGGGACCTGAGCCTAAAGCAGACACAACCGATCGAGCTACCCAAGTGCCCCATAGCTTTACCATTTTTTAAGCTACATTTTAATGCCCCAAGTTCTAAGAAATCAAATATGCACTTAAATTGGCAATCAAGGCAAAATAATTTTCCTAAACCTTAAATTGAAAATTGAATTTTCTGCTTCTTTGGTGTTAATTGTCACATACATTATTTTGAATATGTCCAATCATTTTCCTTTCTCTAGGCATTATGAAAAACCTACATTTCAGAGTCCTAACAATGCTCACAGGTCTTTATGTTACCGGAACAATGACAAACCCATCCAGAAAAGGCAGTATTTTATTCAACTTGGAGTGCCAATGGAATGGACATCTTCTGACAAATTGTTCTTTTCCTGGGAAGCACGATACCCGTGTGGACATGCCCCAGCCAGCAGCCACACTGGATGCAAGTGCCAGTTTCCTTAGGGATCTCGTACAGTCTCGCATGAGAAAAGACTGGAATATAAAACATCTGGACCTCAGTAACAATCACATTTCGAACATCAGCTTAGGCCCTCTTGCACACTTCCACTCTTTGGAAATACTAAACCTCAGCAACAGTTCCATCCGGTCTCTCTCTCTGGATCTACCCAGTGCCAAGTCCTCGTGGGGGCAACGCCACAGAAGCAGCGGCAGGCATGGGCTTCCGTTTCTAAAGTTGTTAATTCTTCAAAGAAACAAACTCACTGACATTCCCAAGGGTAAGTACAATTTTAAAAGATGGGCTAGCCCAAGAAATAAGGACATGTTTTATGCCCGTAAAAATTCCATGTTTGTTTTCAGTTTTGAGGACACTGCAAAAAGTAAAGCAGGGGAGCCTGGGTGGCTCAGTTAGTTAAGCAGCTGCCTTCGGCTCAGGTCATGATCCCAGCGTCATGGGATTGAGTCCCACATTGGGCTCCTTGCTCGGCAGGGAGCCTGCTTCTCCATCTGCCTCTGCCTGCCAATCTCTCTGCCTGTGCTCACTCTCTCTGTCAAATAAATAAATAAATAAATAAATAATCTTTAAAAAAAAGAAAAAAGATGGGCAATAGTCCATTATTAAAAGTAAAGAAGTTTCATCAGGACAGATAAATGAGTTTCTTAGTGGAATTTCAAGTTAAAATATGTGGAATTCATAGCCAATGCAATTGAATCTTCCATCACTATAACTTACATTAATGTAATGGGGCTTTGTTGAGAGAGACTAGGAAGTATTTAAGTGCTAAATAATCATGATTTCAAATTATCTACATTGATTATCATATATTTGTTACTAAATAGAGAAAGCACTAAGAAATAACTAGTTTATATACTTTCAGTGTGTAGCACAATTCAAATTAAGTATGTTACCATATTTATAATTTTTGTTTTCTTAGAATATATTTAGCATCTCCTTATCCAATTGTCCTCCAAGTGTAGATGAGAAATATGCTAATGATGTACGATCACTATGTAAACTTTCTTATTATCAAATCAAAATCAGAATTCTTCATCCTGGTTTCTAACAGGATACTCCACATATCCTGTTGTTTAATAAATTCTCATCTCTTCTGGCATTCAGTAATCTACATGTTGGACCTCCTTAACCAATCACCAATATTTTATTAAAAAAAGACATCAGATTCATAATCCGCAACTTCCTTTGCCTTTTTTAATATCCAGGAGTGCTAGACAATTTCCTTTCCTTGTTTGTTTTTAGTCTTGGTCACTATTTGCTAGGTACTTACCTTTTATAAGACATTCTGCTAAAAAAAGAAAATGGAAGGATATTGTCCTTTTTTTTTTTTTTTTAAGATTTTATTTATTTATTAGTTAGAGAGAGAGAGCACAGGCAGACAGAGAGGCAGGCAGAGGCAGAGGGAGAAGCAGGCTCCCTGCCGAGCAAGGAGCCCGATGTGGGACTCGATCCCAGGACTCTGGGACCATGACCCGAGCCGAAGGCAGCCGCTCAACCAACTGAGCTACCCAGGCGTCCCAGATATTGTCCTTTTTTCTCCATCCCAAGTTATGTATATTTAATTTTTTTTCTTATTTTTCATTCTTTCCTTTCATATTTTGTTGTTTTGCTTTTTCCCCAGCTTCTGGTCTTGTTTGAAGCATCATTTTGGTAATAGCCTGCCAGGTGAAGGAATGACTATCCCAGTCATCAGATCAACAGAATTATGTGGGAAAGGGAAGAGTCTTCCCTCCCTAAGCTTTTTCATAAAAGCAATGTGCAGGATTTTCAGTGTGAAGTATAAACTAACTGCACCTTATTTTATAATTTTTATTGTATTCTTATCTTTAAAACCCTTCTATTTGTAGAACATTAGTAATTTAAAAAAATTTTAAAGGTAAGAACTTTAAGTCCTTCATGTAATGCAGTTGACCTTGGTACAGACCTACTTACATAAGGATTTCTTTTTATAAGTACCATAGAACACTGTAAATATATTTTCTCTTCCTTACAATTTTTTAATAACATCTCCAGTACATAATACGTGTAACATACAACATATTTGTTCATTGACTTTGTTATGGGCAAGGCTTCCAGTCAAAAGTAGGCTTTTAGTATAAGTTTGGGGGGAGCTAAAGTTAATATGTAAATTTTTTAACCCACTGAGCCACCCAGGTGCCCCTAGTTATATGTAAATTTTTTACTGTGCAGGGGATCAGCACCCCTCAACCCTGTGTTGTTCAAGGGTCAACTGTATATATTCTTTAAGTCTATTCCTCATGCCTATGTACATATTTTTCTTTCAAAATTGGATCATACTTTCCATAATATTTCATAATTTCTATTTTCATGTCACAGTCTATTTTGAACATCTTTCTATAATTAAGCAATCTCATAAATAATATTTTATATTACTGAATAGCTTTGATATATACATATGTTATAACTGGGTTAATCAAAAAACATTTAGACTCCTGCCATTTTTTTGCTATAACTCTATGACGATCATCATGGTAGCTACACATATCCATATGATATAACATAATTTTAACTAGCATGGTAGATGTGAATTTCAACCCATAAGTTCAAGTGTACTAGAGATATAACCTTCTGTTGTCTATAACCCAACATAATTTCTGATTCTGAGCTCACATTCTAGTAGGCTCAGTTGGGGATGGGGTGTAGAGATACTTGTACTTAATATCAGTCTGCCATGAGTTTTCCTCTGCTTTTCCCCAAATTTGTACCACAGCTCTAGAATTTTATACCCTGACAAGGCATCAAAGTGTGCGTGTGCATGTGAATGTGTGCATGTGTGCATGTCTGTGTGTGTGTCTCTTTCCATCGGTGTGTGTCCCTTACCAACCTTGCCAGCCGGAGAACATTTCTTTTCAGTTTTTTCAGTTTGAAGAAAACTCTTCACATTTTTTTTTTTTCTTCAAAACCCTCTCTCTAGATCCAGAAATTCCTTTCATCTAAAGGTTTAGACCTTTGGAAACAAAAGCCAGAAAGACTTGTAGATTCCTCTGCTTTCTGCCTTGCCCTGTGCCTCCCCTGGGGTAGTTAACACAGAGCCTACTTTCTGGTTGAATGGAAAAAGAGACATGGAAAAAGATGGAAAAAGAGACATAGAGATTAAAAGAGTAATATGTCAAAATATTATCTCACCACTTAACGTATCTCCTTAAGGCCGATGTATTCCCCAGAGCTAATTAGAGGTCAGAAGAAATACAATACCGCCTAAGGACCAAACACCCCTATCCTATAAAATGCATATACAACCCCATCTTTTTTTCCGAGTTGAACTTCTGCCTCCCCAAAAGATCAGGGAAAATGTTACACTTACAAAGGAGAAGAAAAGGTGAAATGAGCCAGTCATGTATCTGAAACTCTATTAGAACTCTAGCAGATGAAACCATAGAGAGATGAATGAAACCAGTTGATGGTGGAAAGCCAATGTAAGCTCTGAATCTAACTGGATATAATTCAGAGTTCTTTTATCCATAGCATTTTGTGATTTGAATTATTTTCCTCTAATCACCACATCCTTCAGTTGAGTCCCCTGTAACATCCCTTTGCCATTCTATGATTCTGTGACCATGGCTCAGTCACCCTGACTTTGAAATTCCATTTTGGAGGGGAAAAGCTAGTAAAAGAAAGGGAAGTGCTGCCTGGAGTACCATTCTATTTCTGACTCTCCCTTTGGTCTTTGATTCCTTTGTTCTAAGCCTGTTTAAAGGCAGCATCTGGGGGCCCCTGGCTGGCTCAGTTGGTAAAGCATGCTGCTCTTGATCTTGGGGCTGTGAGTTTGAGCCCCACATTAGGGGTACAGTTTACTTAACAAAATTTTTTGTGGGGTGCCTGGGTGGCTCAGTGGGTTAAAGCCTCTGCCTTCAGCTCAGGTCACAATCTCAGAGTCCTGGGATCGAGCCCCACGTTTGAGTCTCTGCTCAGCGGGGAGCCTGCTTCCCCCTCAACAACCCCCCCCCCCCGCCTCTCTGCCTACTTGTGATCTCTGGCTGTCAAATAAATAAATAAAATCTTAAAAAAATATATTTTGGGGGGCACCTGGGTGGCTCAGTGGGTTAAAGCCTCTGCCTTCGGCTCAGGTCATGATCCCAGGGTCCTGGGATCGAGCCCCGCATCGGGCTCTCTGTTCTGCGGGGAGTCTGCTCCCCCATCTCTCTCCACCTGCCTCTCTGCCTACTTGTGATCTCTGTCTGTCAAATAAATAAAAAAAATCTTATTAAAAAAATATTTTTTGTTACAAAGGTAACATATTGATAGTGTAATATTTACTCATAGAATTGTGAGGATTCAAGGAAAAATGTATTTCAAGAACCTACTGTAACATGGCATTTGGCATAGTAAATGGTAGCTATGAAAATATGGGAAAAGTACTTTGTATACTTGTAAAGTACTCTGCAAATATTAGCTATTTTTTCTCTCTTGGCACAAATTGAGAATAGCAGCCTATTTAGAAACAAATTATCAATTCGGTTTTGTCTAAATCTCAAGTTATCTTCTAAAATGTTCAATAGCCATTGCAGTGTGGAAGGCCTGGCCCACATAATTCATGAGCTGAGACTCATTTGCGTCTGCCTGTTTATAGAAGTGCTTGCATTCATCGAAAATAATAATAAATCAGAGATTCTCACAAAGTAGCAATCAAGCAACCGGCCAAGTGTTGAGGGGGTACACAAGTGAACAAAAGAAGTTGGGAGGGGCAGTGACAGCTGGGGCGTGGACATCAGAAGGTAGATTCCATGTTTCAAGAGAGGGGAACTGAACATTGGGAGGAAAATATGGAGGCAATTTTGTGGAGAAGGAATTATTTGTTGAACTGTTTTCTGATGATCACATAAGCCATAGGAGGCAGGAATCCGATTAGTTTTGCATTTAAACAGCCAGAGGCATTTTTATTATTTCTAAGAAATTGTCTCAGTGTCTCTTAGAAGAAAGGCCATAGAGGGTACACCCAGACACTAAATTGCCTTAGGAATGTTCCTTTGGACTATGAACTTCTTAATGCTCTCCTAAGAGTGATAATCTTATAACATAGAACAATGATATTCAGAGGGTTATGGCTTCAAGTTCAAAGAGTATTAAGAATTGGAAGAGTCTGAAATGGTCCTAGACAAGATATTTTATTCATTAGGTCAGCCCTCAATGTGGTTAGTTTTATATAGGTGAGCCAAACACCAGGCCCTGTTAGCTTACTGACATACATTCATGTGGCTATTTTAGAACCTGACCCTGTTTTGAGAATACAGCTTATTGGTATTTCCATTAATTCAACAGCAATCAGGAAGAAATATGAACTAAATAGATTATAACATACTTTTGTTTTTACCGTACACTGGTTATGTTTTTGTTGTTGTTTTCCCTCCACCAGTTTCAAAAGTCAGGTATTATTTCGTCTCATTTTAACAAATGTATCTCTTGGGTTCCAGAACTTAATGTGTTAAATGTCAGGCTGTCAAATCTGGTCTGTCAACCTAATTGGAATCCCAGGAAGATGTTGGTCCTTCTGCATTTCTAGGTTCTCTACGGGCACTCCAAAAATACTGCTTGATGAAGGTGAGATAGTTTAACTGGAGATTGATCCCATTGTTTCAAAACTGATTTTTCTGCTACTAACACTGTACTCTGGAGATCTGGGAGCAAGGTGGAATCAAATCAGTAAGCTTAAATTCAGAGCCAGCTAACTGTCTTGTAAATTGCATTGGCACACCCCAGCTGTCACTGCCCTCCCAACTTCTTTTGTTCACTTGAGTACCCCCTCAACATCGATTCACCATGCAAAATTTTTAAAAGAACACATTTCCCCATTGAGAAATGCACCCAAGTACTGTGGAAGATTTACTCAAATTTCCCAACTCTACTCTGGGAGACCCTAAGCAAACAATGTCATTTATAGGACCCCACCAGTTCTCTTAATAGAATTAAACCTTAATTCTCTAAAATTGGAAGTAGATGGAAATTTTTCAGGTAGGAGGTGTAACTGAACTTAACAGTCTTAATTCTTAGCTGCAGAAGTTTACCTTCCTCTTGGGGATCTTAGCTTGATATGATGAAGGGAGTCAAATAAGGGGGTATCCTTATAACTCTCTGCCTTCAAAGTCCCTATCCTTCTTCCCCCCACTCCCCACCAACCCATGCTTAGGATGTTCTGGTCCCATCCTTCTTATTTACCCTTATACCTCTTATATTACTCTATTTACCTGTTAATTGACCTTAAACAAGACACTTAACCTATAAAAAGCTGCCTGATTCTTATTTTTAACTGAGGAAGATCTCCTTCCCGACACTATAGATTTGTTTGTATTTTCCATAATTTTATTTTCAGGCAATTATATTATATGTTTTTGTGGTATAGCTCCTTGCATTCAGCATAATTACTTTGAGATTCATCCATGGCGTTGTATGTGTTAAAAGTTCATTCCTTTTCATTGCCAGAATTCATTGCATGGATATACATTTACCTGTCTGTGTGCACTTTGGCTGTCTTTTTTGGTTATTATAAATAAACCTGATAGCTAAAGGGATGGAGAAAGATAAACCATTAAGGGTTCCTGGGTGGCTCTGTCGGTGAAGGGTCTACCTCTGGATCAGGTCATGATCCCAGGATCCTGGGATCAAGCCCTGCAGGCATCAGCAGGCTTCCTGCTCTGCGGGAAGCCTGCTTCTCCCTCTGCCTCTGCTGCTCCCCCTGCTTGTGCTCTCTTGCTCTCGCTCACTCTCTCTCCCTCTCTGTGAAATAAAATCATTAAAAAATGATAAACCATTAGATAAACACTAGTCAAAAGAAAAGAGGAGTGACTGTATTAACTTCAGACAAAGGATACTTTAGAACAAGGAAACTATCAGGGATAAATAAAGCACTATATAAAGGGGATAAGGGGCCAATTCTTGAAGAAGACAGAATAATTTTAAATGTGAATGTGCCTAACAACAGATTGTCAAAATATGTGAGGAAAAACTGACAACCGAAGAGAATTTTAGAAATCCACTATAGTTGGAAACTTCCAGCACTCCCCTGTCAGTTGATAGATTAAGCAGGCAAGTAGTCAATAAGAATGTCGTGGACTTGAATATCAGTCAACTTGATCTAATTGGCATGTATGGGATACTCCCTCCAACAATAGTAGAATACACATTTTTTTTTCAACCGTACATGAAATATTTACCAAGACAGACCACATTCTGGGCCATAAAACACAACTTAACAAACCTGAATAACAAACAGATATCATGCAAAGTATGTTCACAGATTACAATGGAATTAAACTGGAAATCAACAGCAGAAAGCTACAAACTCCTCAAATCTCTGGAAATTGAACCACACATTTCTAGATACACATGTGTCACAGAAGAAGTCTCAAGAGGGATTTGAAAATATTTTAAGCTAAGTGAAAATGAAAACTCAGTCTATCAAAATTTGTGGGATGTGGCAAAAGCAACAGTTCGAGGGAAATGTATATCATTAAAAGCATCCACTGGAAGAGAAGTCTAAAATCAATAACGTGAATTTCCACCTTGAGAAATTAAAGAAGTAAGAGCCATGTGTGCCTAAAGCAAGCAGAAGAAAAGAAATAATAGAAATGGCAGCAGTAATCAATGAAATTTAAAACAGGAGAAACAATAGATAAAATCAACAAAACCAAAATGTGTTTCTTTGAAAAAATAAAATAAAATTGATAATTCTCTAGCCAAACTAACCAAGAAAAAAAAAAAGAAGATACAAACTGCCAGTATCAGAGTTGAGAGGGATTATTGCTACTGTTCCTATCAACGTTAAAAAAATAATGAAACAAAGCCTTTGTGGTGATACATACTTTCATTTCTCTTGGGTAAATAACCTAGGCAGACAATGACTGAGTTGTATGTCAAGTAGATGTTTAACTTTTGAAGAATTTGCCAGTGTTGTATGCAGTGGTTACATCATTTTAAATCCCCACCAGCACTGTGTAAGAATTTCAGTTGTCCTACATCCTTACCCATACCAGGTATGGGCCATCTTTTTAACTTTAGCCATATGTCATTGTGGTTTTAATTTGGATTTCCCTAGTGACTATTGATATTGAATATCTTTCTGTGTGGTTATTTGCCATCCATATGTCTCTGATGATGTATATAAACAGCTTCTAATTTTTTTTTTAATTACTGAGTCTTTAGTGTTCTTTATCTCTTCTGGATACAAGACTTTTCACAGATACGTGATTTGTAAATATTTTCTCTCCCAGTCTGAGGCTTGAATATGTTTTTATTTTAACAATGTCTTTCAAAGAGCAGAATTTTAAATTTTTGTGAAATACATTTCATCACTTTGTTAGTTTATAAATTGTGTTTTGGTGTCATAGCTAAGAAATCTTTGCTGAATCCAAAGTCACAAAGATTTTTCTATGTTTTCTTCTAGAAGTTTTATAACTCATTTACATTTTATATTTTAGGTTTATGATCTATTTATATTTAGGTTAAAATTTAGGGATTTTTTTCTCTTTTTTTAAGATTTTATGTATTTATTTGACAGAGAGACAGCAAGAATGGGAACACAAGCAGGGGGAGTGGGAGAGGGAGAAGCAGGTTCCCCACAGAGCTGGGAGCCCAATGCGGGGCTCCATCCCAGGACCCTGGAACCATGACCTGAGCCGAAGGCAGATGCTTAATGACTGAGCCACCCAGTTCCCCTAAAATTTAGGTTTTTACATTAGGTTTATGATAGTTTAAAAATAGTTTGAGTTAATTTTTTGTACGTAGTGTGAATAACATACAGAAGTTTTTAAAGATAGGCAATTATCCCAACACCATTTATAGAGAAGACTATTTTTTCTATCCTTTTACGTGCATCCTGCTCATGTTCCTATATTTAAGGTAGGTTTCTTGTAGGAATTGTATAGTTGACTCTTGAATTTTTATCCAAACTGGGAACGAATCTTTGCCTTTTACTTGGTGTTCTTAGACTGTTATTTCTATCTATTATCTTGGTATTTTTTTCTATTTGTTCCTTCTGTTCTTTGTTCCCCCTTTTATCTTTTTCTGATTTTTTTGCATTAATTGTGTATCTTTAAAATTAGTCCTCTCTATTTCCTCTGCAGGCTGACTAGCCATACTTCTTTGCTGTTGTTGTGTTGTTTTGTGGTTGCTTTGGGATTCCCAATACACATCCTGACATCACAGCCTGTTTGTTTGTTTTTAATTTTATTTATTTATTTGACAGAAAGAGAGATCACAAGTAGGCAGAGAGAGAGGCGGAAGCAGGCCCCCTGCCAAGCAGAGAGCCTGACATGGGGCTTGACACTTGACTCCTACATATATATTATAAGTCCTACAGTACATGTTTACTATTTTTGCATGTGTGTGTGTGTGTGTGTGTGTGAAATGTTCATGGTTAAACGGTAACGGCTAAAAGATCTGAGTTTCAATCCCAGCTCCACAGCTCCACCTACGAAGACACGGGGCAAGTTCTTAACTTCACTGCACTTAGGTTCTGTCATTGACGAGATGGTAACAAGGTCCAGGGCTTTGTGATGATTTAAAGGAGATGTCTGTGAAGTGCTTAGAGCATAAAGAGAGTATACAATTAAACAGGAGTTTTAAAATGATTTCTTCCAGGGCGCCTGGGTGGCTCAGTGGGTTAAAGCCTCTGCCTTCGGCTCAGGTCATGATCCCAGAGTCCTGGGATCGAGCCCTGCATCGGGCTCTCTGCTCAGCAGGAGTCTGCTTCCTCCTCTCTCTGCCTGCTTGTGATCTCTGTCTGTCAAATAAATAAATACAATCTTAAAAAAATAAAGTAAAATGATTTTTTCCCTCCACTGAACTCCTAGGGTCCATGTTCCATTCAAATTAAGCAGCGAGACATTACAGGAACTGTGAGCTCACAGCCACGTGGGGCCAGGCAAGTGCCGTGCTGGCATTAAGGAAATTACAGCTTCTTGTATATCGATGTCTTATGCTGCATTTTTTTAAGAGACCCGTATGTTTGCATATTAAAATGTGTAGGAATACTCTTCACTCCATGAAGAAACATGTTTTCTCTAAGGGTTGTATTCAAAATATTTAACAACTGGCCCCATAGCCTGGGTTTTCCAGATAGGTGCCTAGGGCCATGGGGCAGCACACAGGGACCCGGCAGTGGTTATTTACAAACCAATAAAGAAGTATTTCTTACTAGCCTGTGCTACCTCAATATCAGCCTTGGTTCTCTCTGATTTTTTTTTAAGATTGTATTTATTTATTTATTGTATTATTGTATTATTTATTTATTTAACAAAGAGGGAGAGAGAAAGAACACAAGTAGGCAGAGCGAGAGGGAGAAGCAGGCTCTCCGCTGAGCCGGGAGCCCAATGCGGCTCGATCTTATGACCCTGACCTGAGCCAAAGGGTCGTGACCTGAGCCAAAGGCAGCCGCTTAACCAACTGAGCCACCCATGTGCCCCCCTATTTTTTTTTTAAACCTGCAGCTTCTTGGCCTGTCCTTTGTTTTCCTGTTTTTGATGGAGGCCTGAGTACAAAGAAACCATCTTCTTCTGTAAGTGCCCACCCCTGCTCAAGCAGGCAGCCTTCCTTCAGCTCCAACCAAGCATTATTTTGTGCCAGTTGGAACCTCTGAATTTTCAAGAGAAGCTAGAAATAATTTTTAAATCTCCATAATTTTTAAATCTCTGTGCGGGTCAAAGACTGTGTGACCCCTGGCTTATTGTATGTTCCAGACATTGCAAGAGTTAACAAAGATGTGAATTCCTCCCCAAAGGGACTAATCACCGGATGGAGAGGCTGACGGGCAATCAATGGTTCTTTGTATAGTAGGATGCTGGGGTGTCAGGTCTCGGATAACCGGGAACTTTTTCTCGTTTGTATGTCTTATCACTCCAACACGAGGATGCTGTGCTCTCCTTGTCCTCAGCACTAAGTGCCTGGCTCCTAACGTTTTGATTGAGTTGTCCTAATGATCTCTTAATCTGGACAGCTGATGTGAACATATAACATCGATGTCCGACTATTTACGTTAAGTCATCACCTCTGCATAATCAATTTGGTAATGAGTACCTTGCAGATAGTAGACAAGCAATACACCTTCTGGGATTGAACCAATCTGTTTTGCTAAGTAGCAATTGGTTGAAGAAACAGGTGACATGTGAGGGGCACCAGGGTGGCTCAGTCGGTTAAGCGTCTGCCTGCGGCTCGGGTCATGATTTCCAGGATCCTGGGATGGAGCCCCACATCAGGCTCCCTGCTCAGCGGGGATTCTGCTTCTCCCTCTGCCTCTGACCCTCTCCTGCTCATGCTCTCTCTCTCTTGCTTGCTCTCTCCCAAATAAATAAATAAAATCTAAAAAAAAAAAAAACCACAAACTGTGAGAACAGAGCAGAAGGGAACTGGGAAAATGCAGGGCATCCTTATGAGACTCATGTGGGAAATCAGATTTGGAAGTTGGCTATGACTGGCACCTCCTTCCCAGCCTTTGTGTTCTGTGCCAAATGGGCCTCCTGGTTACTCTCTGGAATCAAGTGAAATACAAAGACAGAGACTAAAACCCAAGTAAATAATTTTGCCAGAAAACAAAGCCTCGCTACAGCTTATCACCTGTGAAAGATAAGTGAATGCCTAGAAATGTTACAGGACCAACACGAAATCTGGAGTGTCACTACTACTGATCCATCAGTTCATCTCCCTCCCGGCCTTTTTCCTCCACTTGCTCAAAACATATGTGTCTGTCTGCGTGTAGCTCTTTTTCCCCCAGGAACGCTGGAATCCTACTCTAGGCTGTCTTGCAACCTGCGGTGGCCGGACACAGAATCCCCGTCCGCTACACCGCTGAGCCGGCCCTCCACGGACAGCCCCGCAGGGTGTCCCCACGGTTTCACCGTGATCAACAATGCTGCAGTGAACATCACCCCTGGATATTTTTTTTTAATATTTTATTTATTTATTTGACAGACAGAGATCACAAGTAGGCAGAGAGGCAGAGAGAGAGAGGAGGAAGCAGGCTGTCCGCAGAGCGGAGAGCCCGATGCGGGGCTCGATCCCACGACCCTGGGATCATGACCAGAGCCGAAGGCAGCGGTTTTAACCCACTGAGCCACCCAGGCGCCCCACCCCTGGATATTTTAACGTGCCTTTTCCTCTTAACAGGACTGCGGAACCTGAAATCATTACAGAGTCTGGACCTGTCGTTCAATGGGATAACGCAGATCGGTCTGCGGGACCTCCGGAACTGCCCGCTGCTGGAGAACCTCTACCTAAAAAGCAACAAGATATTCAGGATTCATCCAGAAGCCTTCAAGGACCTCAAGAAGTTACAGGTTATAAAGTGACTTTTAGAGGATTTCCAATATGCAGGCAGCTGGACAATTACATTAGAATAATTCTGCCAGAGAGTTTCTCCGCACCCAGGAGTGCTGGCTATTAGTCAACAACTAGAAGCCTATTTTACGGCTTGGCTGAAATTGTTTAAGTCTTTCTCTTGCCTCAAAATCAAGTGCCTCAGTCATGGACATGACTTTCACTCGAAAATAATACTCAGCCGCAGGAATTGGCACATTATTTTCAAATTAAACCCAACTCCCACTTTCCACTTACCCATTGGCAGGAAATCCAATCCTGGTGATCCCCTAGGTTCCCGCTCTGAGCTACAGGGTAGGCCACAGGTCCCCGGGGGCTTGCTCAGTCTGGAGCACTTGAGGCCGCTCCTCCGAGCCACCCTGGGGCCATGCTGAGCAGCCTTGGACGGGACCTTGTGGGGCCCTGAAGGCCAGTGATGCCCTTGCTTCCAAACCCACATGGGGCGTAAATAATAAAAATAATCATAATAACAGCCCATACTTGTACTTACCACGTGCCTATCTCTCAGGCACATTGCAGTTAATCTCACTAATGTGCTGACAGCTGTGAACAGAAGGGCTGCCTCACCACCCAACCAAAGCACTTTGCTCCACCCTCCCCATGGGGCGGCGGGGGCGACGGGGGGGGTGCATTTACAGTCTCCCTGCAGTGCTCCTTTAGAAAGGCCAAGGGGTTTCCAGTGGGACATCTAGTGAGGTCTTAGGGAAAGATTCAGTCCCCCATACCCTCCATCACAGACCCTCACTCTTCACACAGCCCGGCATCATTCGGTAGAAACAAACTTCGAGCCCCATAGGCAATTTTAGACACTCTAGTCACTAGATTCAGGAAGTAAAAATAAGCAGGTGAATTTCGTTTAGTAATATATTTTTTAACCCAGTATCCCCAAATATTATCTTTAACCCATGTAACCAACATACAGATCATTAATGAGATATTTTACATTGTTGTTGATGCTAAGACTTAAGAGCCTGACGTCTATTATCCATACCCACAGCCCAGTGGGATGAATCACATTTCACTGCTCGAAAGCCATGTGTGGCTAAAGGGCCATCATACTAGACAGCATCGACATAGCTGATTTTCCCCAGTTTTATGAAAAGTGTTCTGCAAGTATAGGTAGGAGACAAAATTCCAACTGCCACCTGTCAGCCAGGGCCCCCCAGGTCCCTCCTCTACCGAAGGGAGGAGAGTGAGGCAGCAGTAAGGTCGGTGGGCTCTGGGCTCAGCTGCCCGGGGTTGAGACCTACTTAGCTTCTGCCACGTTGTAGCCACGCAATCTTGGGCAGGTCACCACGTCTCTCTGTGCCTCAGTTTTCTCATCTGAAAAATGAAAGTAACGTCATTCCTTTCTCATAGAAGTTCATGAGATTTAAATGTTTTAATGCACATAAAGTGTTTTGAATGGTACTTGGAATATAGCAAGGTCTTTCTGAATGTAGACTGCATATAGAAATGCGAAAGTGGCCACTGTGCCCCATTCTCTGAACATACAAAACTGTGCCACTTCTTGTTAAAGATCCTTCTAAGCTTTCCCAACAAGGGCTGGCCGCTGCCTGCCTCTCCAGCCTCATTGCACAAGACACTCCTTTGCTCCCTTGCTTTTTCCTCACTGCATTTATCACAACTGAAATCATTTAGTTTTAGGTATCTTTCATTGTTAGTGCCTCATCCTCATAATCTCTTTGAGGACAGACATCATCATCTGTTTTGCTCTCTAGTGTTTAACGCGTGTAATTCATAATGTGTGTCTAAAAACACTCACTGAACAAAGGAATGGATAAATGAACGATGCTCCTGAATAGGTAGGTCACAAATTTCTACCAAGTTGGCAGTCTAAAACCACACACATACCGTCTCATAAAACATCCTGATCTGGGGGATCAGGAAGCCAGGCAAAGCCCTGGGTCCTTTGCTAAGGGTATTTCAAGAGGCCACAGTCAAGGTGTTGGCCAGGGTTGGAGACTCCCCTAAAGGTCCAGCTGGAGATGGACCCTCTGCCAAGCCCACATGGGTGTTGACAAGACGCAGGTCCCAGTGGGCTGTGGAACTGAGGGCTCAGTTTCTTCCTGGCTGTCAGCCTCGGCCTGCCCTCAGTCCTGGGCCACGTGGGCCTCTCCATCGGGAAGTTCATAGCCTGGCGGCTCACTTTTGAGCCTCAAGGAGAGAGCCTGCTAGCAAGAAAAACATGACAAACTAATACAATGTCATCATGGGAGTGACATCACATTGTTCTGCCATATTTGTTGGCTTAGAACCAAGTCGTAGGCTCTGCCTCCTCTCCAGGGGAGGAGATTCCTCAAGGGCGTGAATATCAGGAGGCAGGACCATTGGGGACCATCTCCACCACAGTAATTATCAGAGCAGATGAGAAAAGAGCACTTGGCAGTGCTCCCCAATCCCCACCAATGAGTTGTCGGATAACCTGGGAACCGCATTTCACATACTGTATACTGACCATAAATGTATTTGTGTGTGCAGTTATTTCCTGCGCATTTTTACTGTGCTTCATAAGTGTTCGGCAGCTCACAGGTAAGAGATGCTACAGACAAACTAAAAATGTTTTTAGCATAAAACATTTAGTCCCAAGAATGTTTTAAATCATCTGCAATTCTTGCTTCACCTGAACTGCCCAGGCTCATACAATTTCTCCTTCTCCATTATCCCTTCTACATGTTTGCCAATGATCTACAAACTGGCTTTGGAACCTGATCAAACTATCTGGTACCAGAAAGCTAGAATATCAAAAGAGATATTGATTTTTTTTTCTTTTTCAGGAGAATGTATTTAGTACTTACACTACGCTCTGTGTCTTCCCACATGGGAATCTTTTCAGAAGCCAGATCGATTTTTCAAAGCATAAAGTCATCATGGTGTTTCGTTGGAATGAAACAAGTTTCACTGGCATTTCAAAGTAGCATGCCTTTTCTTAATCTTTCCCATTCTTCTTGGATACTGTGATCCGTGTAGCAACATTTGTTGCCTCCCAATCTTTCTATAGTGTGCACCCCTTTCCAATGATGGTGGATGGCTTTTTCTTTAGGCAAATTAGACTGTTCTGCTTTCATCTTTATTCCTCCTGAATCATTTTATGAGTTTTCTGTCCTTGCTTCAGTTTTGTTTTCAGTTCCATGGTTTGTAATATAAGACGACAGGATGAAGAAAATGCAGATGCACTAAAAGGAAAATCATGGCCCAAAACACACCGGAGTATTCCATTCTGTTGTTGGGGTGGGGGGGTTCATAAGAAAGCTCTTGATCGCAGGCAAGGCCTGGCGAAGCGAAGTAGTTTTTTCTCTCCAAACCCCAAGTCTCCTCCTTCCTTTTCTCCACAACCTTCCTTTGGGAGTCAAGACTGCTTGGGTTACTCAGCACGAGAAAGGTTACCCTCACTACCTCAATTCAGGGAGAATTCTGATTCTACATGGGGTGGTCTTGGTCATGGTGCTGTTTGTTTGAATCAGCTCTTCTTAGGAATTTATAGAACCCAAGATGCCAATGCTGTTTTTTCCCTGGTGTTTATAAAACAATTGACCTGGGTGACATTCAGCTTCTCTGGCTTTCACTCATGGCCTACTTTTTTTTTCCCCTTTCAGCAGGGTTTCCATTTTCTCTTTATGATTTTCTGTTCTTCTACCTACCACCTGGCCCTCCCTAAGCCCCATGCCCCCTACCCCCTGCTGCCTGCTGCTCCGGGCCTCCTTCCCCCAGCCCTTCCCTCCCAGGCAGTGGGAGCCCAGGCTCTCCAAGAGAGCACATTCCAGAGTGGAAGGCATGCAGCCCTGGTGCTAGATTAGATCTCAGCTCTGACACTCCATTCATTCATTCCTTTCTCCTTTATTTACTGAGCACCCGCTATGCACCAGGCCCTGGTACTAAGGGCTTTGTGGTGTGTACTGTGAGCCCAGTTCCCTCCTCTGTGAAAAGGGGGAGGGAAGGTCAAAGCACCCAGTAGAATGCCTGGTACACAGCAGCACTCTGCAAATAGTGGCAAGAGCTACACCAGCTGCCTTCTCTGCCGTATCATGTCATGGCCAATGCCAACTTCTGCAGGTCCCTGCTCTATGTTTCCAGAGCCACTGAAGACTCTGGAAGTTCCCCCTTCATTTCTGATTAGACTAGAAAAATTAGTAATCTGGTATACACCAGGTGGCCATAGATGCAGAAAAATGTACTACTACCCTTGAGATAATTGTTGATCCAAAAGATCTCTCTTTGCTACTTCTCAACCACAGTTCTTTTGTGTTCTATGTTCTCATGGCCCAATATCTTTGGTCACTTTCGAGATGACAGTGCTTCCAGAAATTCTAGACCTGGTATCTAATTCTAAACCTTGATAATCACAGGGAGTCTCGATTTTATCTAAAAGCACAAATCACCACTCACAGGAGAGAAGGAAGGGGAAATGACTGGGCATCTGATATAGGCACCATACTGAAAGCTCTCACTACACCCTTAAAGCCACCCTAGAAGGGAAGCACCTAAAAAGTGAACAGTTTTCTGAGGCTCACAGAGTTGTCAGGGGCAGAGCAGAAATTTAAACTCAGTATTCCCTAACTGTCAAATCAGGGCTAAATTCATATTGCCTCCATAGCAATGTAAACAATGTCTGTAATTATTGTTGACTTTGTCTCTACATGTCTTCATTCACAGACTGCCCTAAATTTGTTTCTTCGCAAACAGGTTGTCGACCTCAGCAACAATGTTCTGACCGCCATCCTACCCATGATGGTCATTGCTCTGGAACTTCCGCATCTGGAGGTGGACTTGGCCAATAACCAGTGGCAGTGTGACTACAGTGTGGCAGCCTTCCAAAATGTCATGTCTGACTCCTGGAGGAAAACGTGGAATGGCATCTGCAGCAAGTCTGTGGGTAAGTTGGTGGCACCTCTTCTCCCGGAGATGGTGTCAGCCAAACTGAGAAAAGCATGTGAAATATTCAGTTTCCTTGGAAACCACGACAGTCCCCTTGAAAGCCAGAGTGTTGATTAGGGCATTTAGTCAGCCACGGGCTGTGTCACAGAAGAATCACTGGTACCTGTCTCCCTCGGTTCATGAGTGATTGTCTTCACATGGTCACAGAAACCTAGTTCCAATGGCTCAGAAATCATTGGATTTGGTCAAAAACAGTAATTTCACAGGGAGAAAAAGCCCCAAAATGTCACGTTTTTATCCCATCTTTTTTTTTTTTAAAGATTTCATTTATTTATTTGAGAGAGTGTGTAAGCAAGAGCACACACAGGAGCAGGGGGAGGGGGAGGGGCAGAAGGAGGGGGAAAAGCAGACTCTGCTGAGCAGGGAGCCTGAGGCTGCTGGACCCCAAAATCACAACCTGAGCTGTTCCCAGGACCCCGAGATCACGACCTGAGCTGAAGCCAAGCACCCCAATCCCAATCCTTAACAAATAATTGATCAAAAAGAGAACTTTTAAAACGTGAGACATGATTATTTAAAGGGTTTGCCTCTGAAAACACTATATGTTAACTATACTGGAATTAAAATAAAATAAAATGCATGCTAACCCTTTAAAAGTATAATCCTACTTTATATGTGTGTTGTGTGTGTATATTATATTTAAAACTATACTTAAACTAAAATAAAATGCAATTTTATTTTAAATATTTTAAAATAAAATAAAATGCATGCTAACCCTATAAAAGTATAATCCTATTTTTTGTGTGTGTTGTGTGTGTATGCTATACTTAAAACTATACTTTTCTTTGATTTATTCCCTGACATTCTCCCAAAATGCTAGACTAGGTTACTAAAGTTGAACATTCTGGAAAACTTTTGTTTGCCATTAACTATCTGGGCTAAATCTCCCAACTCCTAACTGGATATGGGGGTAGGGAGGGGAGGGTAAGGTTTTTTGTAATGAGTCCTAGACTCTGTTCCATTCATGACTCATGACTGCCACTTAGGTAGAAAAATGGCCATGCTTACCAGGTTCCGAAAAAATCAAGATCACAGGGGCGCCTGGGTGGCTCAGTGGGTTAAAGCCTCTGCCTTCAGCTCAGGTCATGATCTCAGGGTCCTGGGATGGAGCCCCACATCGGGCTCTCTGCTCAGCCAGGGAGCCTGCTTCCTCTGCTCTCTCTCTCTCTGCCTACTTGTGATTTCTATCTGTTAACTAAATAAATAAAATCTTAAAAATTTTTTAAAAATTTTAAAAAAAAGTAATCAAGATCACAGAGAAGTCTTTTTTTTTTTTCCTCAAGATTTATTTATGTATTTGAGAAAGAGACCATGAGTAGGCAGAGGGGCAGAGGGGCAGGGGGGAGACTCTTCAAGCAGACTGAGGCTGAGCAGGGAGCCCCACTCAGGGCTGGATTTCCCCACTACGAGATCATGACCTGAGCCCATCATCAGTTAGTAAAGCTGCTTGCTGCCATGCAGTGTGCCCTTGAGACATAGCCAGGTGAGGACTGAGGGGGACCCACAGAGCCTTTCTTCCATGTCCATTCACTGTGTTTCCCCCCACCACGCTTGCAGGGGACGAGGAGGCATACCGGTGGACCCCCCGAAGCAGAATTTCCTGGGAGACCCACCTTCCTCACCCGCCCACGAAGCCCCTGAAAAGCCTCCTACCCGGCAGACCCAAGAGGCCCCAGGCAGGCGGTCTTGAGCGCCCCAGCACCCCAGGAACGGAGGGCGCCCCGGCCAGCGGGAGGCCCCGCCAGCGGCCCAGGGGGGCTAGGAGCCCCAGGGATGCGGCCGCAGCCGGCAGAAAGGGAGACCCTTCCCAGGACCTCGCCCTGGCCGTCTGCCTGGCTGTGTTTATCACATTCTTCGTGGCCTTCTGCCTGGGGGCTTTCGCCAGGCCTTTCGTTGACAGACTGTGGCACCAGAGATGCAGACGCAAGGGGCCCAGCTCGGACCGCGCGGATAATGCGGATAACGCGGATAGCGCGTACTGGAATGCGGGCTTCTGCGGGGACATGGAAGCGTCGGGGAAGGCCCAGCACCGGAGGACAGATCGGCCCCTCCAAGAGCCCGCCGGCCCCTGCGCTGCTGTCATCCCCGACGGAGCCGCAGGAGAGGACAGACGGGAGCGGGGCCACCGGCGGAGCGGGGGGCTGGACAGTGACAGCATGGGGCCCAGAGGGAGGGAGGATGACATACTTCTGAGTGAGCTCGCAGCTCGTTCCGCTCCCCCAGGACGTCCGAATGCTGATCATAGCCAACGAATTCCAGCAGGATGGGATCTCGTCCACAAGAAAGATGTTCTCGGGGAAGTAAACTATGCGACTGGGGCCCAGGAAGGTTCTCCCCGCGCGCCTCCGGCGGGGGCCCCGGAGCTGGCTGGCCGACCGCAGCCGGTCTCTGGCGCAATTCGGAAGGACTTGAGCGAATTAAACACACCGCTTGCAGAAGTGGCAGCTTCTCTCTCTAAAACGCAAATGCGCGGGAACGCGCAGAGGGCTGGAGAGAATGAGCAGTTCCCTCCGGAGTTTTCCAAGGAAATGCAAGGGGACACTTACCTGAATTTGCTGGACACACAGCAGCAAAGGCTCCAGGAGACCAGCGCTGAGGAAGGGCCTCGCGCCTCCCACAGTGCAGTCCCACTCAGGGGCCCGGGAGAGCGGAGCCCAGCGCCACCCGGCTTTCCTCCAGCCTGGGGTCATCACCCTTATCATCCCGCTAATGTGGAACCGGTTCAGAAACAGGCTCCTTCCGGCCCTCAGTGCCCAGTGGACATCAACTATGATTCTGATTCCGATGAAGGGTCTTTATTTACTCTAAGTTCAACAAGTTCGGAGGAAGGAGAGACACATGGCAAGGACAGCCACGGAGCCAGTGAGTCCCCGGACGATGAGGACCCAGGGGTGAGGAAGGACAATGTTACATCATTGGAGGATCCTGAGGACCATATACCCTGCCAGAAGATTCTAGAGGAGTATGAGAATCAGGAGGATTGTTTTGGAAAACCCCTCATTTCTGGTCCAGACTCTGGTTTGTGTGAGAATCGTCTGGAAGGTACCTCCGACACGGATACATGTGAGGGTCCACAGACCTTGCCTGGATCACTGGGTGGTAACGGTCCCTCCAGTGATGAGCTCCCAGGCACGGTCCTCGGTGATTACGCCGCAGCTCTCCAATCAGAGACGGTAACGTGGCATCACTCGCTGAGAGACTTAGAATTTTTCAATGCAGATGTTGTACCACGAATACCGCCATGGTCGGCTGAAGGTCCCTCAGACCCTGACGAGAGCGATGGTCATGAAAGAGACTCAGACACTGATAAACACGAACCCTGCCTTCAGGAAATAAACACAGTTCAAAATGATATTCCTCTCAAGAGCACTGCAGGTGAAAACGCAGAACCCGCACGACAAAATTCGGAAGGGGGCCACAGGAACTCCCACCCGATGGACACTGATGCGAACGAGGGCTTCGCTGGCCCTCTTGAGGACTCGGATTCCAGAAAGTTTAGAAGCAGAACACAATTGTTACAATCGAGTAGCGATGAGCCGACTCTCCAGTGTGAAAGAGGAGAGGGGGGTTATGCTGAAAACCATTCCGGGAGCCAATTACCGTTATTTCAAGAGCTCTCCGAGGAACGCAGCCCACCAGGAACACGGGAGCTCGTCGCTGGTGGAGAGGGGAGTAAATACTCAGAAGAGAGCCTGTTGCAGTCAGAAAGAGACCACGTTCACATCCACGTTCAAAGGGAGACCCAGGGCCACCTGCTGGGAGCCGGCTGGCGGCACGAGGACCTGCTCTACTACGATTCGGAACTTGAAAATCAAAGGGAACTCAAGTAACATTTTGCATTCAGATTGAAGCCCTTAGACGGACCCAGATTTTCCGTCTGGGTCTGCTGAACAGATCTTCAACAAATTCTGCACAGAGAACAGCACAGCTTTCTGGAGGCTGATCATGAAACTATAAAGTGAGGGAGGGGGGAAGGGTTCAGAGCAGCTCAATATTTTTTCATAAGTGATGTCAAAAGAGAGACCATTTTGTAGACGGACCTGTAAATGAAAAATCAGTCTTCAAGAAGAGAAGTGGTATTTTTTGTAAAAAGGAAAAGCTATCCTGCTATTATCCTTAATTCGTCCCCCCTTGGCGAGACTCTCCAACCTGGGCTGTCAGGAGCTGTGTTCTCTGTGTATCCACCTGCTTCTCTGGCATTTTCTCCACTTCCTTCCTGACACCCCTTGTCCACCTCGGCTTGCCCTCTCAAAGAGCATTCCTCAAAGATCTACTCCCAGTCTTCTTGATGTTCTGCTCTCCCTGGGCCCGGCTGCTTCCCAACCAGCCCCACACAGACCGCGCCCGCATGTGCCCCACGAGGCCCGGCTTCTCTCCCAAGTTCCAGACTCACATTCTCAACCCCACTAGCCCAAATCCTGGCACCTAAAATTCATCATTTTCCTTTACAAATATGATCTCCCACAGTCTCTTGACCAAAAATATCATGACATCCACCCAAGAAAGAGCCTGAACTTGCCGTCTTATCTCTGACTCTCTCTCATGCATTTCCCGGATCTGAGAGACCTCTGAGCTCTATGCCGTGGAGGTTCATATATGTCTATACAGGGAGACATTTCAGTGCGGCAGTCTGGAGGGAGCCAGGCAGTTGTTGTCAAACCAGGGTTTGCCCCAAAAGCACCCTGTTTCTTCTCAGAGTGTATATTTAGGGTGGATTACGATGGGAGCGGACTGAGTTTAGGAAATGGAACTAACCATCCCCCAATCCATGTGTTGGCATCACCACTAGCCTCCTAGGACCTGGCTCCTCAGTGACTCTTAACTTTGTCATCTCCACTCTCAACCCCCAAAGAAGGCACACCCTTATCTAGCTCCTAGATTATTCGAAGGCCTTTTTGTGGCCTTTAGTACTTCTCCTTGCCCCCACTCCCCACGCCGAAAGTCTTACATTCTCTTCATCTCTCCACTAATCAAAAACCTTCAATGCAGGCACCTGGCTGGCTCAGTGGGGAGAGCACGCAACTCCCGATCTCGGGGCTGTCAGTTCAAGCCCCGCGTTAGGTATAAAAAGACAAACAAACAAAGAAACAAACAAAAACCCAGAAATCTTTGATGTGCCCCATTGCCTATATAAAGACTGAATTCCATAGTCTAGACTTTATCTCATGACATTGTCACTTCTCCACACATTTTCATTCTGGTTTGTATCATCTAGACCATCATTTATTCATTTATTGTACCAACCTTTGAGACCTTCACTGGTCCCTGATCAGTTTCTCCCTGTTGTTTGCCCTTGCTATTTTGAAATCTCCTTGTCCTTGAACTTTCACTGCGAATATTTAGGCTGTCAAGAAGGAAGCCCCCTCATCCCCCACCCCACAGCAGTACACGTTGTGACTATCCACGTCTACACTCCTCAGCTCTGAGCTAAGAAGTCAGCATCCCGTGGTCAAGGTTAGTCCCTCCGGCCACTCTGGCTGCAGTCCCAGGCACGGATCCATTCGTGTTTCCCATTCCTCCGCTTCCAAGCTTTTCCTGCCTAGTGGCTCCTTCCCACTGGCTAAAAGCATAGCCAAGTCCCTTCAACATTAAAGTAAGAGGAAGAGGGGTGCCTGGGTGGCTCCGTTGGTTAAGCATCCAACTCTTTTTTTTTTTTTTAAGATTTTATCTATTATTTATTTGAGAGAGAGAGAGCACAAGCGGAGTGAGGGGCAAAGGGAGAAGCAGACACCCTGCTGAGCAGGGAGTGGGCACAGGGCTTGATCCTGGAACTCCAGGATCATGACCTGAGCTGAAGACAGATACTTAACCAACTGATCCACCCCAGGTGCCCTAAGCATCCGACTCTTGATTTCAAGTCGGGTCGTAATCTCAGGGTCCTGGGGTTGAGCCCTGAGTCAGGCTTCACACTTAGCAGGGAGTCTGCTTCTCCCCCTCCCCCCCGCCACTCCCCCCATTCAAGCTCTGTCTCTAAAACAAATAAATATTTTTTTAAATATTTTAAAAAATCAATGGAAGAAAACACCATCCTACAGCTCCCTCACAATACTGCCTTCTTCTCTTTAAATAGCTAGGCTCCGCAAACGAAGGTGAAGGAACAGCAACAGGCCACCACCTTTCCCACCCTTAGGTCTGCAGAGACAAAGAACCTCCGCTATGCACACACAACGGGAGTGCGGACCTGGGTAGAGGCACAGAGCTGCTAACAGTCCAGAATCCAGCAGGAGGAACCACCCAGCTTCGCTCTCTTCTGGCTCTTGTCTGTCAGTGCGTCCCAGCAGAGAACCTCTGCTGGGACCAGAGAGCGAGAGAGCTCACGGATGCCATCCCCAGGGGCCACAAAGCAGGACGGAGGAGGGAAGAACGCAGAGCGGGAGCGGCAGATGGAGAACATCCAGCTGCACTTTCTTCTGATTCTTTCACCTCTCTGGTCATTCTTCTTCAGGCTCCTTTCTCCCTCTTCTTTCTATGCTCACCTGTGAAATACCTGCGTTTCCCAGGGTGTGGTCTTGGAAACTCTTGTCTTCTCACCCAGTTCTCAGTCCCTGGGTGAGCCACAATTCCACCACCACCGAATTGCTGAAATGTTTCGTTTCTGGGACTCCAGCTTCGAAGTCCTCCTGGAACTCTACACGCACATCCCGCTGCCCATGGCATGTTTCTGTAGGCGCTTCCAACCAAGTGTGTCCAAAATGGAACTCCTTAGCTCCTCCTAACCCTCCATCACGTCTGATCTCTGTGCTCCATTTCACTGTCCGCCTGGTTACTCCATCCAGAAACCCTGGAGTCATTCTTTTGACTTCCTCCTCCCTTCCTGCCAGTCTAATCCGTTGGTCATTAAGAGCAGCCATTTCTGGGTGCCTGGGTGGCTCGGTCGGTTCAGCATCTGCCTTCAGTTCAGGTCATGATCCCAGGGTCCTGGGAGCGAGTCCTGCATCAGGCTCTCTGCTTGGTGGGGAGCCCGATTCTCCTTCTCCCTTTGCTGCTCCCCCTGCTTGTGCTCTCACTCACTCTCCATCTCAAATAAATAAGTTTAACATTTTTTTAAGAAATTAAAAAAGAACAGCTATTTCTAGCCCTTTAACTATCAAATCTAGTCCTTCCTCTCTGTCCATACTGTTAAAAACAGCTTTTGCTCTCACCCTGACCCGCTCACCCGGTCTAGAATAACAGCGCAGAGCAGTGTGTGGTCTCTTTACCTCCAGTCTGGCATGCTGTTGCTATCCCCCACGTTTCCACCAGGGGGCGGTTTCTAAAATGCAAATATGATCACAGGCTCCACTAATTAGCATCCATCTGGAGGCTACTGGCTTTTCTGCTCCTCTAGGGCCTGACAGGACTCCCTGTTCCCAGGCCTTTGCCCCTGTCACATCCGCCTCCAATGTTCTTTCCAACCCCACCCAACAACTCCACCCAAGCAAGCCCTCCTCTGACTCAGTAGCTCCTACTCTGTTCTCAGGTTCACAGTCACTTCCTCCAAGAAGCCTTCTAGGATCCTCAGATTAAATTAGATGTCTCCGTTACAAACTCTCAAGACACAAGCATCGTCCTTCTCGGACCAGAGCTCATCACAAGTAAAATTCCCTAGTTACTTGTGTGATTGTTGATTTAATGTCTGTCTGCCCTTTCTATACTATAACCTCCACGAGGACAACAACAAAATGTGTCTTATCTCCCCAAGGCCTGTCGTTTAATACATTTCAATATATCAACTTATTAAATAAAGGAATGAAAACAAACTCTTCAGTACAAGGTACGAGGATGTCCATGAATCTGGCCCGGCTTTCCGGGCAGCTCTCCACCCAGAATTTATTTCATTGTGCCCTACCTCCTTCCTGTCCCCCAAAGTCACAAGCACGCTGGACAATGCCCCCCCAGCCCTTACCCGCCCTGCTTCCACTTCCGGATTGTACCTCTGACCTTTCCACTAAGCCCGGCCTCGCCTACCTGGCAAATACCTTCTCTGCTTTCAAGACAGAGGAAGGAACACCTCCTCTGTGAGTCTTTCTCAGCTCATTCCACCCAAGCAGAGTGGACCACTTCCTTCTCCCCGGCCCCCTTCCCCCCGCCACCCCGCCCTGCACGCCTGGTTATTATGGAAGAAACCAGGCTTCGCATGACATGAGTTCTAGAGGACCTTCTGTCCACCAGCTTGCAACGATTGGGTGAAATTCAGTTCTAACCTGGAGTCTATGAAGCAGAAAATCATCTCAGGGTGGGCGGTTATTTTATGAAGTGAAAAATTACTTTCTATTCTGGCATCACAGAGCAAAGGGATACACAGTTTTGACTATTTTTGTTTGTTTTTCTTCACGCTTCAAAAAAAAAAAAAGGCTTCTGGAAATGTGGCATATACACCACAGGCATGGCGGGTAAGTAGCTCTATTTCTCAGCAAGCGCTTTTAAAATAAGTTTTTTTTATTAAATATATATTTTTTAATACTTTTCCAGAGAGAGAGAGCGAGCGAGCACAAGGAGGCAGAGAGGCAGGCAGAGGTAGAGAGAGAAGCAGGCTCCCTGCCAAGCAAGGAGCCCAATGTGGGACTCGATCCCAAGACCCTGGGATCATGACCTGAGCCAAAGACAGCAGCTTAACCAACTGAGCCGCCCAGGTGTCCCATAAAGTAAGTTTTTACAACCCCTCTCAATGTGCCTTCTGTAAGCATGGCTGACACTGCCCCCTGACTTCCTTTGAGGCCTGTGACTTCCAGATTTCCAAAGTTGCTCACCTTTGGGCTCTGCCTGCAAACTGCCTCCAACTTGAAACCACCAAGAAAGTCCCATAGATCTTCCTTACCTCAATTTTCCCCTCTATTTTAGTTTCACTTATTTTGATTAGGTCTCTCATTCCATGATTACATACATGACCTTTAAAACTTATCTTACTTTTCATTAAGATAAATCTCTTTGCATTTTTTCTAGCAAAGTAGCTCAAGTTTTTATCGGCCTAACCTATGCTATTCCATAATAGCACATTTTCAGCTAAGAAACACTTGAAGAGTCCCTTGTATAATTTACCTTTACATGTTCCTAAAGCTATTAAATAAGTCTTGGACCAATGACTATAAACCCAAAATAGGAAACATTAAGATCTTAGTCTTCTTAAGTCATTATGCTATAGACCTTAAATTACATAATGTTATACGTCAATTAAATCTCAATAAAACTGGAAGAAAATATCTTATTCTTCTTGAAGAGCAACCAGTGCCATAAATGAATTGTCTTTTTAACGTTCCCTCCTACAAAACCTTCTGGTTTAATATACTCTTTTTTAAATTGAAATAGTTGACACATGATGTTACATGAATTTCTGGATGTCAGTAAACTCATTTTCAATCAAGTTGGTAAATTTTTTTTCTTAACCCTCTAGAATGGTTCAAGACATGAGAGGTTGGGCCATTCTCTCTCCAGTAGCCTTTGTCTGGTTCTTTGCAGTGGTCATAGAGGGCAGAGGGAAATCAAGGGAGTCAGGACAGGTAACTGCTTGAACCATTCAACAGCAAATATATGCAAGCAAGCAGATGTCTCATTTCCAGTCTATTTAAAAGACAAAAATCAAATCCACTCAAGGCTACAATTTCTCTGAAGTGCCTTCAGACCCAAGGGAAATGAAGGTGGGAGAGAAGGGGTTCTTATAGCCTATGAATGAAAAGCTTTGATGCATTTCATTAGTGCTTTACACTAGATTGACAGGTCATTAAACAAACATGAGTGGCAGGCCACAGTCTTACGAGAGGAGGTCTCACGAGCCTGCCCATCAATAAGCAAGGGAAGAGGGTGCCTTTGAAGCAGGAGAGCGAGCTTCTTGTCTCACGGAGCTAAAGAATGAATCTCACAGACAACGGTGAGTAGAGCAGTAGAAGTTTATTAACTGAAGATACAGAAGAAGCTGTCAAGAGTGCGTGGTTTGGGGGTGCCTGGGTGGCGCAGTGGGTTAAAGCCTCTGCCTTCAGCTTGGGTCATGATCCCAGGGTCCTGGGATCAAGTCCCACATCAGGCTCTTGCTCTGCAGGGGGTCTGCTTCCCCCTCTCTCTGCCTGCCTCTCTGCCTACTTGTGATCTGTCTGTCAAATGAACAAAATCTTAAAAAAAAAAAAAA
>ML104363.1:319567-335606 GCA_003697995.1 Taxidea taxus jeffersonii
AAAAAAAAAAAAAAGAAAGAAAGAAAGAAAAGAAAAGAAAAAATCCAAGGTCTTGACAGAGTGATAATATTCTAGAGTTCCCAATGGGGATCAGAACTCTCACCTCAGGCACTGGGCTGATTATTCTCCATTTGCCCCCATCAAATCCTCCCCACTGGCCTCACTTGTCCATCCAGGCCTTCAGCTTTCCAAAGGAATGTGCAAGGGGGGTAGGGGGGTGGGGAGGAGAGGACACTCAGATATCAGCCGGGCAGTGGAGGAATCCCGGAGTGAGGCTATCACGGTGAAGGCGCATTTATGTCTACACTCTGGAAAGTGCTACATCGAGAAACGCTTCTTTACATCACAAGACAACTCCAGGGAAGTCTAGCCCTCTCACCCTACCCATTTACAACGCCTTGATGAACAGAGATGGAATTATCCGGTCTGAGCTTGGAACAACTCAATCTGGATTGGGTTTTTGATAGCCCACGCACGTGTTTTTGTGATTGAATAACCTTGCTTTGGGGAAATGTACAAACATCAGGCCATGATATGATTATCTTAGTGAGGCCATAGAGCCAGACCATTTTCTCCCGTACAGTTGCCCCGGTAAGAAATGAGCATTTCCAACTCTTAATCATCCATGCAATAGAATAATTGTCTGCAGCAAGGAGGCCAAAGGCAGAAGAAACTCCCCTTTCTCTCTAGGGATGGGAGACAGTTGGCACAAACCCTAAGGAATTTAGAACCTTCGGTACAGAGTGGGCTGCCGCAGCCCAGGGAAGGGAGGCCCGGATCAGGCAGGGAGCTGGAGTATTATTAGAGAAACTGAGTCGTTCTGGTCTTCCTCTGTCTTGTTGCCCATCCTTTTCATTATCATCAAATCTTCAGGAAACTATCCTTAGAACAGAGGCTGAGGGAGTGAAGATAGAGGTGTGTAAGCGGTGCCTGCCTTAACTACTCACTGGTGTAAATACCACCAGTTCACAGGAGAAGACCACCTTGACCAACAGAAAAGACTCCGTGAGGGTCAGCCACACACAAGATCACAGCAAGAGGAGCTGGTGAGAAGACAGTTGAAGTGCAGCCTGGGGATGGCTCAGAAATCATTCATGGGGATGGGGGTGCCTGGGTGGCTCAGTGGGTTAAAGCCTCTGCCTTCGGCTCGGGTCATGATCCCAGGGTCCTGGGATCGAGCCCCAAATCAGGCTCTCGATTCGAGAGGGCCTTTAGGGTTAGTCTTTCATAGAAAGCTAACCAGGGACCTTAAATCTTTTTAATATCTCTACTGGCAACACCTTCAATGGCTTACTTCCTTTTTCGGAGTCTGGTTTTTCTTTCTTGGTCACAGGTGATTATCATAAAAAAGAGACCCACCTCACATGCTTAGGGCAAGGGGGGCTGCTTGGTTCCCTTATCTCTGACATCGGCATACCTCTACATTTTTGGGATTGCTTTGAGCGGATCACATAGCCTCCTATCTATAGCTCTACCTAGCCCCACTGGTCCCTGACTCACCTTCTTTCTGTTGCCTGAAAAATCACATACAGACGAGAGTTTGAGGACAAGACCTCTGGCTATCTGAATCTAGTTTCTGAACAAACTTCTGCCACTTTCTATTTTTCAGCATCCCACTTTAATGTTCTACAACTCTCTGAAGATTCTGGGTAATGTGAGCAATGAAAAGTGTTATTGAGGTTTTAAATTTTACAGAGTCTTTAGAATTTAGCATATAATGAATGCCCCTCAGTCACCATAAGAGACAAGACATCCCAAACCTGGGGCTACATTTTTTTCCAGCCTTCTCCTGACATATATTTCATCTCCCTTTGGGTGTCTATGTATCTACAGTCCTGGAGGAATTTGTACAATTAAACATGAGTGACATCTTTGCTCATTTGAACAAATACAATGCAAATATAATATTTGTTATTTAAAAAGAAAATTCTTTCTTTTTAAATTTTTAATTCTTTTTTGACTCTTGCTTTTCATGACTCAACATATTGAATTAACCGGTTTTTTTTTGTTCTTGTTTTGATATTTAATTTGTTGTAATGCGGCCGATAGATCACCTTTAACCTGGTTTCTGTGTCTTCTCCAGAATTTCTAAAGTGTCGTTACTTTCTGGCAATAAAAGTTCCACATCAGGCCAGACCATTACCCCAAGAATGGAATCAGCTTCTCTCGAAAGATTCCTTCTATCTCTTAGCAGAGAATAAAGAATTCAGGTTTTTCTGCTATAATACAAAATTTGCATTTCTGAAAAATCTCCCATTCTGTAAAGTCACCATTAAAAGCCACAGGACTAAGGTATTTACCCCAAAGATACAGATGTAGTGAAAGGAAGGTCCATATGTACCCCAATGTTCCTAGCAGCAATGGCCACAATATCCAAACTGTGGAAGGAGCCAAGATGTCCTTCAACAGACAAATGGTTAAGAAGATGTGGTCCAGGGACGCCTGGGTGGCTCAGTGGGTTAAGCCTCTGCCTTCAGCTCAGGTCATGATCTCAGGGTTCTGGGATCGAGCCCCGAATCGGGCTCTCTGCTCAGCAGAGCCTGCTTCCTCCTCTCTCTCTGCCTGCCTCTCTGCCTACTTGTGATCTCTGTCTGCCAAATACATAAATTAAAAAAAAAATATTTAAAAAAAAAGAAGATGTGGTCCATATATACAATGGAATATAATGCAGCCAACAGAAAGGATGAATACCCAACTTTTGCATCAACATGGATGGGACTGGAGGAGATTATGCTGAGTGACATAAGTCAAGCCGAGAAAGTCAACTATCATATGGTTTCACTTACTTGTGGAGCATAAGGAATAACATGGAGGACATTGGGAGAAAGAAAGAAAAAGTGAAGGGTGGTGGCAAATCGGAGGGGGAGACCAATCATGACAGACTGTGGACTCCTTCGATAAATTTAGAGCAGAGGGGGTGGAGGGATGGGTGGGCCTGGTGATGGGTATTAAGGAGGGCACGTATTGCATAGATCACCGGGTGTTATATGTAAACAGTGAATCTTGGAATACTGCATCAAGAACTAATAATGTATTTTATGGTGACTAACAACACAATAAAAGTTAAAAAAAAATAATAATAAAAGCTGAGGGACTCGGGGGCCAATGAAGCTAGGGAGACCACTCAAACCTTAGGCAACCTTGGAACCAGAACACTAAGGAAAACAGTCACTGGTACCTTGACAGTCACCTTGGGTGTCACAGGCAGGCAGGCAGGCATAGGTAGAGGTGGACAAAGGTATGGGAAAAATTCACGTAGCCCCTTGAGTAGAAATGCTGGCTGGTTTAGCTGGAGAGCGCTGGGGGTGCTGGGACAGTGGTGGCTGAAGGAAGCCAGCTGGGAGCCTCCAGGGCACAGCAGCCAAGAGTGTTCCCAGACCCGCCTACTGAGCCTGGTGCAGGTGGGTTTCGTTTTCCTAACACACAACTAAAGGAGTCCTGCAGCCGGTAGAGCAGATTAGTTGTAGGTTTTTTTTCCTTTCCTACACGAGGTTCTAATTCTGCTCTTGCTGTGCTAGATCCCCCTCGAGCTGGGCGCTCAAGGACCCAGCTCCAAATCCCACTCCCCTTTCCATGAAGCCTCTCCTGATTGTTCTAGCACCAAACTTCCTCATTGTTCTCTCTCTCTTTTCCCTAAATGCACACCTTGTAATTTTCTTGAAACTTTATTTCATTCTGCTTTGAACTACCTTACTTTTCGGACATAGCTGCTGCATCTTGGAAGAGGTCCCGGGATCCTCTCCTTCCGGAGCTGTACTCCTTCCCTGAAACACCATGTTTCCTTGAGTCATCCGACTGTCTTCCCAAAGTAGTAGACAAAAAAGCTGGCTGATGAAACTTGATTGCTAAACAGCAGTTTAAATTCAGGCCCCAATATTGTGCTTGTGAAATGTCAGCCTGGGTCTCACTTTCTGCCATTTATTTTTAATAGGATCAGTGCGCCATTGTATCAGCACAGCCCAGGGCTTTCACGCTGGCCTCCCTCAATACAGACCAGGTCCACAGCACTGAGCCCATCAACAGGGGGCGTCCTCTGACTTTTGCTGCGGGGTAGCCCAAGGCAACGGGGTGTGCACTGGGAGTCGCACAGGATACAGCGTGGAGATTCGCGACTGTCAGAACAACCACTTCTCCCTTCCCTTCGCTGACCACACTCTATGCTCTACCCGGAAGGGTTGGAGATGGCACTGGAGCTTCCTGGGGTTTTACTCAGACCTCATGGGGCATGCCTGGGTGACTCAGTTAAGTGTCTGCCTTGGGCTCAGGTCATGATCCCGGGATGCCCCCCAGGCTCCCTGCTGAGTGGGGAAGTCTGCTTCTCCCTCTGCCCCTACCCCTGCTTATGGCTCGCTCTCTTTCTCTTCTCTCTCAAATAAATAAAATCTTTACCAAAAAGAAGAAGAAGAAAAAAAAAAAGATCCACCCCTTTAGAGAAAAAAAGAATCTGCTTTCAGTTCCATCCATGGAACCAGAAGGTCAGTCCTAAAGCCATCTGTGTCATAGGCTCATTGAGCAGGGACCCTGTTTTATACATAAGTCCCACCCTCCCCCCTACATTCCAGTATCAACTAGTGAAAGAACTTAAGGAAAAGTCCAATTTCAAATAATTCCTATTTGGTGAATTAGTTCATCAAAGTAAAGGAAATGTAGAGTTGACTCTTTATTTTTAATGAAGAATAGTTAGGTGTAGCTTATAAACAAGGAGGATTAGCACAGCTTTAACCAGTTCTGCTGGAAGGACTGAAGCCAGGGGCTCCTGTAACTTTTACCGAGGATCTGGGGCAGAAAGTAGACATGGTTTCAACCCAAATGTAAAATACCAAAAGGAACAAAAATGAAAAATAACCTCTCAGTGTCTATTTTTGGAAAAGAGAATGTTTTACTAATACTAGAGATTTCCTATCAATTCTTTGTACTCATATGAAGTCAAGTCTTTCTCTAGACTTAATGTCCTTAATATCTAGTGTCAATATTACAGCCATTTCTTATATCTTATTGATTTAAAAGCTCATTTTCCATTCAAATGCAATGCTTGGTTTGAATAGTGGCTACCCTGGATACAGCTGTGAAAAACTGAGAGTTACATACACTTTTGCTATTTTTAGATTCACTAATTATTGATAATTTAGCCATATTTGCTTTTGTGCTGTCTTGAATGCATATGCACTATGTTTTCATATATAGATAGGTATCTACATTTATATTTATATATATAAAACCCAGAAACATGAGCAAATGTACTTATGCTCTACCCAGAAAGGCTCTGTTGTCACAAATTTCTTCAATGTGAAAAACAGTAAAATGGCATTATCTGTGTTTCCAGACGCTATCACTCTCTACATCTATCACTATAGATATATTTTCATTTTGCCTTAGCAACAGTTTACTAATACTGGTCACCTTCTCTAAAGGATCTCCCCGCCCCCTTCAGCAAGGGCTGAGCCACTGATTCTAATGGAAGACGAGAAACGATGTTGATAATTATGCAGAAAATAACAAATTCATTTTTTTCCCTTTTTGTCATTCTGTTCTTTCTTACAGGTGGCATAAGTAACTGGCCTGGCTTTGGGGGAGCGTCGCTCCAACTTGAAGCAGTTTCCAGGTGAACAATGAGGTCAGAGCTGGACGAACTTACCATGTACTCCAACCTTAATCTGTAGTCGAGGAAACCGAAGCACACAGTAGCCAATGTATGTGCCCAAAGTCACTTAGCTGGCTCTTGTTTGCAACCACGATTCACTTGGGATACCCCCCGTCCCTGAAGACAGTCCCTACCTTTGGTCTACCAGTCCTGCCCCGTAGGGAGGCCCTGCCACCCAGGAGATTTAGAAAACATCCTTCAGGATATCCCAGCATCTTCCAGACACTCCTTCCCAAGCAGACCACCTGCCTGCCCATGTCCTCACCTCCCACTCTCTGGGACCGGGTCGACCATGGCAGCTGGGGTAGCCTTGTGCTTTCCACCCTTCCAGCCTAACCTTCCCCTGCCTGCCCTCTGGGCTCCACACAGCCATCTTCCATTCAGGCTCCCACATTCCTTCTCGCTCTCCATCACTCCCCCTACCTCTCTCCCTGTCCCCCATCCCCACAATGCCTTTCCCTCCGGACCCCTAGGGTCACATGAAGAGTAATTGCTAAACTGCTTGTAATAAGGTTTTTTTTTTTTTCTTTTCCTTTTAATTTAAGAAACTAGAAGCTGTTCTGACTTGTTCCTGCTACAGCAGTGTTGACCCGGCCAGCAGAGGCCCCTCCGCTCCTAGACCGGCCTCCCTGCCTCCTTCCAGCCCCACCTGGGGGCTGCACACAGAGGGCCCCACTCCCCTCCCACCGAATGACCGAGCACAAGCAGAAGACCTCGAATAAAGGAGAAATGTTCCATTCAGGGGGCTGTGGGCCTACCCGGCTGGCTGCCACTGTGATTGTAATCAGGGCTGCCAGATTTAGGAAATACGAATACAGAATGCCCAGTTAAGTTTGCCTTTTGGGTAAACAACAAATACTTCTTTAATAATTCCGTATGCCCTGTGCCATCTGGGGACCTATTTCTACTAAGATATCATTGTTTTCCTGAAATTCCAATGCAGCTGGGGGACCTGGAGTTTACCTGTTTTAATATTCAAAGAAAATGATCCAAAAACGTTCCCAGGCCAGATGGGATCTGCGGTTGCAGCCAGGGCAACGGAGAGCAAATATTGCTGAGATCCGTCCGGATCCATCAGAGCCGTGAGCAGTTCAGGCACTCAGCCCATGCCACCCAGGCCTACGGAAGTGCCTCCTTCAAAGCCTCGGCAATGATTTACAAAGCAGTAAAAATGGAAATTCACTCACACCCAAATCCAGGGGGGAGAAAACAGAGAACATCAAAGTCTTGCCAGCAGTTAGTCACCAAGGGGGGAAAAGAAACAAGCAACAACAACAACACACACACACACACACTCCACCTTCTCCCAGCCTCACGGCTTCAAATGCATCAGCTTTTACTTCGGGCGACGCGGGGCCGTTGGAAGGAGTGACTTCGAGCTGCGCCCGCGGCGCAGTTACTGCAAACGGCGTGAGCGCTACATTGACCCGCCCAATTGGACGCGCACATGCGCAGAACCGTCTTGTCGGTTACCGTTCAGTTCCCATGACTCCTCGGACCACCCAACGCGGTCGGTGCGAGCTCCCGCGTGAGGAGGGGTGCGGGGTGTGAGGGAGTCCAGTCCTGCCCTCAGAGGGCTTAGAATCCAGGGCGAAGGGTCAGAAGGACGAGCTTCCTCCACCCGCAGGGCAGACCTGCGTTGTCCAGAGGAAGCCGCTCGTGTCGGGGAGGGCGGGGAGGTGGCCAGCGGGCAGGAATGAGAGGCTGGGGAGGGAGGACCTCGGGTCGGGAGGCACGCAGAAAATCCCTTTGTTTCGTTTAAAGCACACATCTAAATAAATAATGTAAAATGGAATTCTAACGTACCAAGATGAAGTGGGCCACTGCCCGACTCGGGTCGGGAGAGGAAAATTCGGTTTTCCGATTCCTGAGCGGGATTCGACTCAGGTTTAGTGTCGAGGCCGACCATTTCCGACGGTCCCGATCTCGAGATGGACGCGCGGAAATCTTGTCCCTGAGGACATAATGGTATAAACGGCCATGTGTGAGCCAATACCACACACGGAGGAAGTGCTAATGTCATTTCCTCGTGAATAAGATTGCCACTCAACAAGAACATGGAAGGTTTCTTTCTTTTAAAAAGTGTGAATCCTGACCCAGAAATGAATGTGCACATTGCCCTTTCGTGATTGTCCATGACTGGGACAGGCTCCGGTTCCCACGCAGCTGCGGGGTCCGGTCACTATCCCCTAAAGCCCCCCACCCCTCCCACGCCCCCTCGTGGAGCCTCTGCAGCGCTCCAACCTCCCTGAGCCCGCGCATGCGCATGTCACCTGGTCAGCCTCGCTGGCTTCTCTCCGCTCTGGAAGTCGCCAAGCCCATCCCCACCACGAGGGGATCTCCCATGTGTCGCTTCCTCTGCGTGGCCGGTGCTATGCGTCTTTCTGGTGGGGACCACGGGGCTCCCCACCGTGGGTGCTCCTTGCAGTCAAGGCCTCAGCTCGCATCTCCCTCTCACCGCGGGGCCTGCGCATCTCAGCCTGTCTAAAGTAGCATACCCCACGGCAGGCTTTCGTTAGCGCATTTTGGTGGTGTCTTCATACCTCCTAGAGTTATCTACAAAATTGTCATTTCGGTGTCTGGTTTCCCATTAAAGGCAAACATTTTTTTCTTTTTTTTTAAGTTTTTAAAGTTTTTTTTAAAGTTTTGTGTTAATGCATCCTATAATATTAGTTTCAGGTGTAGAATTTAGTGATTCAGTGCTTCATTCAACACATACTGCTCATCACAAGGGCCCTCCTTAATCCCCACCACCTGTTTAACCCACCCCCCCCACCCACTTCCCCTCTGGTAACCATCAGTGTATTCTCTATAATTAAGTCTGTTTCTTGGTTTGCCTCACTCTCTCTTTTCTCTCCCTTTGCCCATTTGTTTTTTTTTTTAATTTTGTATTTTATTTATTTTTTAATTTAATTTTTTAAATCTAGTTAGTTGACATGGAGTTCAATATTGTTTTCAGGAGTTGAATTCAGGCTCATCCTAACAAGTGTCTTCCTTAACACCCGTCTCTCATCCATCCCATCCTCCTCCCCCCTCCCTCCAGCAACCCTGTTTGTTCTCTATAGAACAGAGTCTCTCATGATTTGTTTCCCTCTCTTTTTCCTCCTCCTGAACGTTCATCCATTGTTTCTTAAATTCCCCATATGAGTGAAATCATATGGTATTTATTTCTCTGGTTGACTTATTTTGCTTAGCACAATACTCTAGCTCCATTCACGTCATTGCAAATGGCAGGATTTCATTCTTTTTGATGGCTGAGTAGTATTCCTGTGTGTGTACCACCTCTTCTTTATCCATTCATCAGTCAGTGGGCATCTGGGTTCTTTTCAGAGTTTGGCTATTGTTGATATCGCTGTTATAAACATTGGGGTGCAGGTGCCCCTTCGAATCTGTATTTTTGTGTCCTTTAGATAAATACCTAGTAGTACAATTGTGGATCATAGGGTAGTTCTATTTTTAGCTTTTTGCTCTAAACCACTACACCATTCTCCAGAGTGGCTGCACAAGTTTGCACTCCCACAGCAGTGCAAGAGGGTTCCCCTTCCTCCCCTTTCTCTACATCCTCACCAACACCTGTTCTTTCCTGTGTTGTTAATTTTGGCTTTTCTGACCTCTGTGAGATGATATCTCATCATGGTTTTGACTTTTATTTCTAAGGGCAAAGATTTTATTTGCCTTGGTCACTATAGCAACCCCTGGGCCAAGGACTGTATTTTGCACAGAGTAGGTGCTCAGTAAACATTTGTTGGTGGAACAAATACATTTCAACTCCAGATAAGCCAGAAATCGTGCTTTTCAAGGTACTTACATTAGAAAAGACATACATATTAGTGATGAGAACTAGGTCCTAGACTGTGCACTTTCAGAAACGCCTAAAGAAAAATGCATTCAATCTTCCCTAATAACAACTATATGTGATTTATTGGGAAGAATTCCCGTGTTTGAGAAGATTTTAAAATTAGAAGGGTGGCTCAGTCACTTAAGCATCCAACTCTTGATCTCAACTCAGGTCTTAATCTTAGGGTCGTGAGTTCAAGCTCCATGTAAAAAACAAAGAAATAAAAAATAATAAAATAAAATAAGATTAGGAGAAGAATGTTTACTATTGCTGACATCCAGTCTTCTTCACTTAAAACATTTTCATAAAAATTCAATAGATGGGCTACCAACCATGCCTCTCTGACAATTTTCACCATTGAAAGATGGTTACTTTTACCCAACTTTATTTTTTTTTTTTTTTTTTTTAGAGTGAGAGAGCACACACATGCGTGTGCATGAGGATGTGGGGCAGAGGAAGAAGGACAGACAGAATCTTAACAAGCAGACTCTGTGCCCACTGCAGAGCCTGACAGGGGGCTCGATCTCCTGACCCTGAGATCATGACCTGGGCTGAAACCAACAAGAGTCAGACGCTTAACCGACTGAGCCACCCAGGCACCCCTACCCAACTTTATATGCTTTAGAGAAAGGAAACCCGCCTCCAAGTGTATTTTAAAAGAGGCTAGGTAAGGGTTCCTAGGGTTTCTAGGTCCCTGTGGTATCTACACTTGCCTCTGACCTCTTCAGTGTGACGTATCTTCCTCGGCCTCCACCAGCGCTGTAGCCAAAGTCCGGCACCGGGCCTGGCTTCTCACACGTGTTAGGACATCACCTCGGTTTCCATATGGCCCAAGTGACGCTCTTCAATGGAAGCCTTTTGTCCCAATCCTCTGTGTTCTTATCAAAGAGCATATCCTGAGTTTTAGCACTCTTCAAGGGCAAAGAGTGGGTTTATAGAACTAAGATTAGTACAACGCCTCTGTCTGCGGGACAGGGAGGATGAGTACAGTAATTATGTGACTTTTTAGGTCTCTCTTGTTATCTTAAAAAATCTTTTCTAGGGTGTGCCCCCAAACCTGGCACAGATGAATAATCTTGAGAACTATAAAAGCAGGGGCTGTTAACGGTCTCACCTTCCTCCCACTATTCTGTCAGAGCTCCTATCAAATCATAAATCAGATTCTCTGGAGCCAGGAAGCCAATAAGGAGCTGGATGTTTCTGGAAACTGTTAGCGGCCTGGCTTTGCTCGTGTTTGGGCTCCAGAATAGCCATGGGGCCGAGTTGCCTACAACAGGGAAAGAGGAAACTGCTACAAATAACCAACCCTCCCCACCTCCAAATTCTTCACTGGGCCTTCCTTGGTGCCCACAAGAGAAGCCGGGGACAGGGTGGTGAGAACGTTGTGCCTCTCCCTACGAGGTCAAGAACCAGCCTCAGAGGACTCGGCCCAGGAAGTTCCTTCACGGAATGGAGTAGATCCTTCTCTGCTCACCATGCCTAGGCCACAGGCTTGCTCTTGAGGATGGGAAGATCTGAAACAGCGGAAGTAGAAAGCTGGAAGCTGCCCCTGCTGGCCTGAGGGACTGGAGGAGGGAAGGAGAGAGGAAGTAGGAGGGCAGGAAGGAGATGCGCTTCCTCAACATGGAGAAGGATGAGACTAGGTCCCTCAAGATGGGTGACACGAGCCTGTGGAAATGCCGAGGGCATCAGTCAGGACTCTGGGATGCGGCATCACCTCAAACTGCCCCCCTACCACTTCTCTCCACACACCTGGGACCACCACAGCCAAGAGGCAGATGCAGCCATGCAGCAGCATGGTTAGGAGATGAGGGGCGGAAAGGGAGCTTCCCAGGGCTGAAAGGGAGCTTCCCAGAGCTGCTCTTCGTACCCCTGTGGTGTGGCTCAGACCCAGCCTGCCCCGCCATGACCCAGAGGCCTGTACTGGACCTGATGCAGGTGCCTCCCCAGCCTCCTTGGGCCATGTGCTCCTGGGCCCCGTGACGGCCGCTGCCAGGCAGGTGGACCCTCCCCATCCTCCGTCCCCTTTCCTCATTGGAGGCAGCTTGAGCCAGCCACCAGGCCACTTTGTCAGTGTGGCCTGCAGCCACACGGCCTGAGCCCCGCTGTGCTCTTGACCCTACTCCCGAGCTGACCGAAATGCGTGCCCCATGGGACACACTGTAGCTGAAGCCAGAACCCTACCATTTTCCAGTTCCGAGGCCGCACAACTTGACACGGACTTGACTTCTCGAGAGTGCCACAGGCAGAGCTGGGAACACAATCCAGGAGCACAGAAGAGTTTTGACTTGTGAACACTGAACTGGGAGAGACAGGAACCCGGAAGGAACCAGTAGATATCTTCCTTGCCCTTCCTCCTCTCCCCTTTCCCCCACCCCATCAACGATCCCCAGGAAGCCTCTCCCCTGCAGCCTCTGTGGAGGCATCCCCGCACCTGCGCTTCCTTGCACCTGCCATCTCCTGTCCCTTGCCTGAGTTAGCCTTTCCTCTCACTTGGGCTCCCCTGGGACTGCTCTCCGTCCTCATCCCTCCCTGCAGATAATGCACTGACGTTTCTGGGTCTCGGCAGACCCCCGAGGGACCCCCGGCTCAGGCAACATCTATGGAGGGGAGTTGAGGGTTTTGCCTGGGGACCTTGCCAAGATCATAGCGATGGGGCCCGCAGCTCTCCGTGTGGGGCTTTAGAGACGGCGGTGCAGGGGTGCAGGCCCGCTGGGGGTCTGTGAGAACCAGCATGGGGGTGGGCCAGTGAGACACTGACCAAACACAAAGACGAGACCAGGGACAGCGAGAGAAAGACAACAAGAGGAGCAGCCCCTGGGCAGTCCAGGGTCGCCTCCTGCAAAGCGTCGCTTGAGCATCCTTTTTCCCCAAAACCTCAGAGACAGAGTCCCCAGAGACAGAGTACGCAGAGCACCCAACTGGCAGATAGGAACGGAGCAAAGACAAAAACCAGAGGTTACTGGAATGAGACTGCTTCAGCCAGTCATAATAGAGAGTTCAATTACTTTTCAACAGATTAAAATTTTAAACAGAGAGAAGACCATTAAGACTGGAAGAAATAGCCGTGGTTTTCACAAGCAAGGCGACCTTGTGCCTGCCATCCCAGAAAGAATATCCGTCCAAGTCGAAAGGAAGAGATTCCACTGGCTTTGCGAGTCTGGGTGCTTGTGAGAGCTTGAGCGACGCTGCTAGAATTCACTGGAGTCCTGGGTGAGAGCCTTTGCGGGGGACCAGGATCCTAGGTACTGGAGCACTGAAACTGACCCTAGCTGATCTTGGTGAAGGGGAGATCATTCTTTGTTTATCTGGAAATGCGACTCTAAACTAGGGTTGCTGAGGGCACATGCCTACAGGGGCCAGGCAGGTGACATCGATGGGGGGAAGGGGAGTCCCTGGGAACCGTGTCCAACAGGAGTCTGCTTGCCAGGCGTATCTGGGCCAGCCACTGCCCACTGGGGTACGGTGCCCCCAGAGTGCACCTGGTGTTATTAAGGCAGATAGCTAACCTCATCTGAAGCCCGCAATAACCCCAGAAGAACATACTATTTTTACCCGTCTTTTTCAGGTGAGAAAAATAACTCCTCACTGAGTTACTTTGAGTCCTGAGGCACAGAGAGGTTAAGTGAGTCCAAGGTCAAACGAGTGGAAAGGGGCAGGGCTGGGCTTCAGGCTCCGGCAGTCTGGCTCCAGAACATGACTGTCCGTACAGCCCAATTCTGCTGATTCTTCTGTAGTCAGAAACTGAGACCACAAAGAAATAAATCTCCCAATTTAAATACTCAGAGTATTTTTTTTTAAGTATTTAAAAAAATATTTTAAAAAAATACTCTGGGGCGCCTGGGTGGCTCAGTGGGTTAAAGCCTCTGCCTTCGGCTCAGGTCATGATCCCAGGGTCCTGGGATCGAGCCCCACATCGGGCTCTCTGCTCAGCAGCGAGCCTGCTCCTCCCCTCTCTCTGCCTGCCTCTCTGCCTACTTGTGCTCTCTGTCAAATAAATAAATAAAATCTTAAAAAAATAATAAAAAATAAAAAAAATACTCTGAAAGCCAAAGAAAACTGAAGTGTGGGCCAAGCTACAGCCTATGAGCTACGGTTGTGTGTGGCGTTCCAAGAGGGTAAGTTACGAGGTATCTTGAAAAGCCATATTTTTGTTTTCATTTACCCCCCCCCAAATATTCACAGCAGAGTTTAAACTTGTCCATTTTCCTTCAGAGTAGTCAAGATGTGCCCCTATCCCCTTCTACCCGTAATGCTTCCACGGCGCAAAATATTTCTGAATTCCTCTGTCTGGGAATTGCCTTCAGAAAGGTTTACAAGTCAGCTCTGTTACTTTGTTGCCATATCTTCTCTTTGGACGAAACTGGCATTTCCCAGCGTGGTTCCAATCGTTTTCGCCAAATGTGGCTGTGAATCACATTCAGTTATTTCCAGAAATCACATCCATTCTGAACGCAGGGCGAGTGACCGCCCAGGGAATCGTCCACAAGAATGTGTTCTGAGCACCATTAAAATATGTGTGCAGCCTTCAGGATAATGACATTTAGAAGGACACTCCAATCCATCTCCTCGCATTCTTCTGGGTTAAAAAACCAGCCACTTGGGGCGGCTGGGTGGCTCAGTGGGTTAAGGCCTCTGCCTTCGGCTCAGGTCATGATCCCAGGGTTCTGGGATCGAGCCCCGCATCAGGCTCTCTGCTCAGCGGGGTGCCTGCCTCCCCCTCTCTCTCTGCCTGCCTCTCTGCCTACTTGTGATCTCTGTCTGTCAAATAAATAAAATCTTTAAGAAAAAAAAAAACAAAACAGCCACTAACGTACAGCTTCCTCTCATTTATAGGACCTGGGTTGGATATTCTGAGTGACTCTGTGACATTATCTCTTGTAAATTCTGCCATTTGAAATCAATCAGTCCCTCCACCCCCAGTGCTAAGAATTATGAACAAGGTACAGAAACTTGAATGGTCTACAAGAAGACAATTAAAAACAAGACTACCCTCCGACCCAGCTCTTCCACTTCTGGGCACGTGCCCCAAAGAATTGAAAGCCAGGTCTCGAAGAGATATTCGTACACTCGTGTTGGTAACAGCACGATTCACGGGAGTTAAAACCTGGAAGCAATCCCAGTGTCCACTGCCAGAAAAATGGTACCTAAAGTAGTCAGACTCACAGACACAGAAAGTGGGATAGTGGTTGCCAAAGGATGGGGAAGAGGAGAATTGCGTTGTTCAATGGGTAAAGAGTTTCAGTTTTCCATGATAAAACAGTTCTGGAGATGGGTTACAAAGCAACGTGAATATATGTAGCACTGAACTGTACATCTAAAAATGGTTACAATGGAAAATTGTGTTATATGTATATCACCACGATAAAAAATTAAAGAAATACCATGAAGCCATCATTCTCCTCTTTAAAACAAAACAAGGGGCGCCTGGGTGGCTCAGTGTGTTAAAGCCTCTGCCTTCAGCTCAGGTCATGATCCCAGGGTCCTGGGATCGAGCCCCACATCGGGCTCTTTGCTCAGCAGGGAGCCTGCTCTCCTCTCCCTCTCTGCCTGCCTCTCTGCCTACTTGTGATCTCTGTCTGTGAAATAAATAAAAATAAAATCTTTAAAAAAAATAAATAAAACAAAACAAAACGCCATGAAACCCACCCCATGCGAGCAGATCTCTTGCACAAATCGTGTCCCAGCAGGCAGGTAAGACTCTCATCACCCATCACAAGATCAGGGCTGCTTGCGAACTATTGGGCCAGCGATCTCCAGCTTTTAGGAGTTGGGGCATAGGCAGGTTCTAGGCTAAAAACAGAAAAGGAGAAGTGAGGTGTCCTAGGCCTCAGCCTGCAAGGGAGTTTACCCAGGACAGGGCGGCTCTGGGAGGAGCCCGGATGTGTCCCCCAGCCCGTGGAAGCCTGCCAGTCTCCGTCCACTCTTACCTTCCGAGGAGGAATCGGAGCTTGGGAACGTGCGATCTTCTTTAGTCCCCTTGGCAGGGGGTAATAGCCAATCATTTTTTAAATTGGTTTTATTTTTTAAGATCTTGTTTATTTTTCTTTTGTCAGAGAGAGAGTGAGAGAGGGAGCACAAGCAGAGGGAGGGTCAGAGGGAGAAGCAGGCTCCCTGCTGAGCAAGGGGCGAAGTAAGGATCACAGGGCCCTGGGATCGCGACCAAAGCCGCGGGCAGATGCTCATCGCACTGGGCCACGCAGGTGCCCCATCAATCCCGTTAAAGATAACTGCTCAAGGATCTAGAGCTCTCCTGGCTGCTTCGTGGCTCTGCCTTTGGTCGGGGGCTCTCAGGGCACTTGGGAGAGCAGGTGAATACCAGCGGGTACACGAGTGCTTCACTCCCCTCCCTCCCTGCTCCCCAGCTTTATTGAGGCGTAACTGACAAATAAAAAGTATATTTACGGTGTGCAGTGTGATGTTCTGGTGGGTGTGTGCGGGCGCAGCGAAGCACGATCCACGCAACTCGCGTAGCCATCACCCCACGGAGCTAACGTGTGTGTGTGCGTGCGTGTGTGTGCGTGCGTGTGTGTGTGCGTGTGTGCGTGCGTGTGTGTGCG
>ML104363.1:335706-345786 GCA_003697995.1 Taxidea taxus jeffersonii
GTGTGTGCGTGCGTGTGTGTGCGTGTGCGTGCGTGTGTGCGTGTGTGTGCGTGCGTGTGTGTGGAGGGAGAGAGAGCACCGAAGACTTACTCTTAGCGAATGTCAAGTACACAATACAGTGTTTCCCATAGTCACCACGCGGCGCATTCGACCTCCAGAGTCTCCATTCCGCGGAACTGCCGCTATGTAGGGCTTGACCAGCATCGCCCCCCGCCCCCCGCCCCGCTGGCAGCCACCATTCTGCTCTTCGACTCTGCTTGACTTTCTTAGATCCCACATATAAGTGAGATCGCTGTCCGTTTTTTCTGTGCCTCCCTTATTTCCCTGAGCATAATGTCCTTCAGACTTACCCATGTTGTCCCAAATGACAGAGGATCTCCTTCTTTTTCGAGGCTGAATAATATCCGTGTGTGTTCGTGTACATTTTCTTCATTCATCTGTTGGTAGACAAGTAAGTTGATGCCACATCGTAGCTAATGTGAATAATGCTGCAGGGAACACAGGAGGGCAGATAGCTCTCCCAGCTCCTGATTTCCAGAAGGAAGATGGCTTGATCATAATACATAGTTCTGTTTTTAATTGTTTTTTTTTTAAAGATTTTATTTATTTATTTGACAGACAGAGATCACAAGTAGGCAGAGAGGCAGGCAGAGATAGAAGAGAAAGCAGGCTCCCCACCCAGCAGAGAGCCCGATAAGGGGCTTGATCCCAGGACCCTGGGATCATGACCTGAGCTGAAGGCAGAGGCTTTAACCCACTGAGCCACCCAGGCGGCCCTATTTTTAATTGTTTTAAAGATTTTATGTATTTATTTGACAGAGAGAGAGAGAGATCACAGGTAGGCAGAGAGGCAGGCAGAGAGAGAGGAGGAAGCACCCTCCCCACTGAGCAAGGAGCCCAATGCAGGTCTCGATCCCAGGACCCTGAGATCATGACCTGAGCCGAAGGCAGAGGCTTAACCCACTGAGCCACCCAGGGACCCCTCTATTTTTAATTTTTGAGAAAACTCCATACTGTTGTCCATAATGGTGGTTCCCACTCACATTCCCACCCACAGCGCACCAGGATTCCCCTCTGTCCACATCTCAACACACATCTCTCATCTTTTTGGTACTCCCATTCTAACAGGTGTGAGCTGATATCTCGTTGCCATTTTATTTTGTATTTCCCCCATGACTAGTGATGTGGAACATTTTAAAATTTCTCTGCCAAAAAAGATAGAAGGTTTTATGTGTTTTTTTTTAATTTTTTATTTTTTTGCTTTGCCTTCTTTCGAGAAATGTCTATTTAGGTACTTTTCCTATTTTCTAATGGCGTTTCCTGTTTTCTTCCTGTAGTTGAGTTCCTCGTGCATCTTGGCTACTAACTCTCAGATGTATAGTTTGCAAATATTTTCTGCTGTTCTACAGATTGTTGTGTTACTCTGTTCACTGTTTCCTTTGCTACACAGAAGCTTTTTTGGTTTGATGCGGTCCCCATTTGTCTCTTTTGCTTTTGTTGCTTGTGCTGTTGGGTCATATCCAAAAAATCACTGGCCAGACCAATGTCAAGAAATTTTTCTCCTGTTTTCTTCTAGTGGTTTCACAGTTTCAGGTCTTATGTTTAAGCCTTTAATACATTTCGAGTTGGTTTTTGTATATGACGTGACAGAAGGGTCTAATTTCAGGCTTATGCACACAGATATTCAGGTTTTCCAACACCATTTACTGGGGGGACTCGCCTTTCCCCCTTGTGTTTTCTTGGCACCCTTGTCAAAACGTCAACTGACTGTAAATAAATGTAAACATTTATTTCCAGATTCTCTATTCTGTTCCATGGGTCTGTTTTCAGGCTGGCACCATACTGTTTTGATTATCCTGGCTTTGTAGTCCATTTTAAAATCAGGAAGTGTGATGCCCCCAGCTTTGTTCTTTCTGTACAAGACTGACTTGGCTACTTGGAGTCTTTTGAAGTTGTACTGAATTTTAGAATTGCTTATTTCCATTTCTGTGAAAAATGCCCCTGGAATTTTGGAAGGGATTGCATTGAATCTGTAGATCACTTTGGGTAGGATGGACATTTTTTTTAAAGATTTATTTTTATTTTTTTTATTATTTATTTTGACAGAGAGAGGGAGAGAGAGCAAGCAAGCACAGGCAGACAGTGAGGCAGGCAGAGGCAGAGGGAGAAGCAGGCTCCCTGCCGAGCAAGGAGCCCGACGCGGGACTCGATCCCAGGACGCTGGGATCATGACCTGAGCCGAAGGCAGCCGCTTAACCAACTGATCCACCCAGGCGTCCCTAGGATGGACATTTTTAACAATATTAATCCTTCCAATCCATGAACACAGCCCATATTCCATTGTTATGTGTCTTCTTTAATTTCTTTCATCATGTTTTATAGTTTTCGGTGTACAGCTCTTTAATCTCCTTGGTGAAATTTACTCCTGGGTCTTTTATTGGTTTTGATGATATTGTAAATGGGACTGTTTTCCTTATTTAATTTTTGGATGGTTTGCTATTACTGTACAGAAATGTCACTGGTGTTTGTATGTTGCTTTCATATCCTGCAACTTCACTGAATTTTATCACCGCTAACAGCTTTGGGGAGTATTTACGGTTTTCTCTACAGAAGATGGTATCATACACAATATTTCAATATCTTTATAATGAGTAGGATCACACTAGCGAATACCAGCTCAGGACTAGCCTGCCCTTTAGGTTCTTAATGAAGCTCTTTCTAAAACCTTTCAAATTCTGCAGCACTTAACTTGGGAGAGGGGAGACCGTTAGCTAGGAAAACAACCAAGGGATCTAGATCGGGTTTACGGGCTTCAGGGGGAGTAGGAGAGGGATGTCAGCAGCTAGCCAGCTGGAAAATCGGGGAAGAGCCAGGTAAGCTATGGTAAGGATGTGGGCAAAAAGAGGTTGGAGAGAGTGAGTGGAAAAACACCTCTTCCTGCCCTCTTTTCCAGGGTGTGTGTAGGGCTCTGGCCTCAATAATTAACCTCGTAAACCTTAAAAGTAGAGACACTTACTAGTTTCAGCTTCCCCCCACCACTCCACTGGGGCTCAGATCAAATCACAACGCAGATTTGCTGAAGGCAGCAAACCAAATCGATGGCTGGGCAGTTCAGGAAAAAGTTAGCTTTTGTACCCAGGCAGGCGCCATGGCTTTTTGGCATCTGGTGGTCACAGTCTCCGCGTAGCCTCCTTTCCCTTCTTCCATCAAGAGGTGATGATTTTGACAGACAAGAAAGCTGGAAGCCAAACAGGAAATAGAATAGACAGCAAAGAGCCTGGAGAACATTCTGGAAGAACTGAATGGAAGGCAGCACCCTCCCCTGGAGAACTTTCCACCATCATCCAGTTAGGAATCCTCTCCACGCTGGGGTGTGTGTGTGTGTGTGTGTGTGTGTGCGCACCCCCCCACACACGCATGTGCGTTCACATGCAAGCTAGCGGTCGTACGCACACCTGTGTTCATGCCCACGGACAGGTGCAGCTGCTCGTGTTTTATTGAGGCATAACCAGAAGGATGTGGGAATGTCAGTTCCAGGACAGCAAATAATTTGTGGAAGCTCTTCGCCACATAGTCCCTGAAGTGGCGAAGCAGTTGTTTCCAGCTACGTTTTCTATTTCCCTTCCTCTCTCTCATATCTTCTGTCCTCCTCACCCCTCATTCCCAGAAACTGTGATTCAGAATACGTCCACGGTCTGGTTGGGTTTGGGAAAAATTATCACAGGCAGTAGGAAAGGAGGAGAAGCCTGATGTAGGGCGAATGGAGCATGGCAGCGCCGGAAATAGTGATTGTTGAGTGACTAAGTGATGGGCTAGAGTGGAAGCAGGTAGGAGGTACTAGCTAATTAGGGGGCAGCTGAGAACAGCAACCACGCTGAGCACTCTACACCAGATGCTTCCTGGGCATTTTACATAGAGCCATACCTCGTTTTGTTGTGGCGTGTTTGCTCTTGGCGGATATTACATTTTTAACAAATCAAAGGCTTGGGGCAACGCTGCATCTAGAACCATAGTTCTAGAGAGAAGTCACAGTTAGAGAGAAGAAGTCAATGTTTAACTTCAAGCTTCAAAGGACAGGCTGGCCCTCTTGTGAGGGGCTAATGCAGCTGGTGACATTAGGTTGAAGCCAGTGCCACTTTACTATCTCAAAAATCCCAGTGCCCTTAAGAATGATGCTGAATCTACTCTGTGTTTTAGCGACGACATGACACAACCTAGATGACAGCACATCTGTTTACAGCATGGTTCACTGAATGTCTTAAGCCCACTGTTGAGATCTGCTGCTCAGAAAAAAATTCCCTTTGAAAATATGACTGCTAACTGACAATCACCTGGTGGGTCATCCAAGAGCTCTGACAGATAGAGAACAAGATCAATGGTTTTGCATGCCCGCTAACACAACATCCATTCTTCAGCTCATGGATTAAGGAGTCATTTTTACTTTCCAATCTTATGAGTTAAGAAATATTTAAGAAATTTTATAGGGCTATAGCTACCATAAACAACGATTTTTCTGAGGGAGCCAGGCAAAGTACATTGAAAACCTTCTGGAAAGGATTCACCATTCGAGATGCCATTAGGAACATTCAAGATTCATGGGAAGAGCTCAAAGAGCAGCATGAAGAGGAGTTTGGAAGAAGTGGATTCCAAACCTCATGGAGGACTTGAGGGGTTCCAGACTTCAGCAGAGGAAGGAAGTGCAGGTGTGGTGGAAATAGCAAGAGATCTAGAATGAGAAGCGGAGCCTGAAGAAGGGACTGGGTGGCTACAAGCTCATGATCCCACCTGAACAGATGAGGGGCTGCTTCTCATGATGAGCGAAGAAAGTGATTTCTCGAGATGGAGATGCCTCTTGGGGAAGATGCTGTGAAGATTGTTGAGATGACAACAACAGATTTAGAGTTTATCCACTTAAACTTAGTGGATAAAGCAGCAGCGGGGTTCGAGAAGATTGACTCCAACTTGGAAAAGTGGTCTACTGTGGCTAAGATGCTATCAAACAGCACCACGTGCTACAGAGAAATCGTTTGTGACAGGAAGACAATAGATGGGGCAAGCTTCATTGTTGTCTTGTTTCAAGAAACTGTCACAGTCACCCTGGCCTTCAGCAGCCACCACCCTGATCTGTCAGCAGCCTTCAATATCTAGACAAGACCCCCTACCGGCAAAACAGTTATGATTTGCTAAAGGCCAGGATGAGGTTTAGCATTTTTTAGCCATATTTTTAAATTAAAGTATGTACGTTGTTTTTAGACACAATACTATTGAGGACTTACTGGACTCCAGTATCGTGTCAAGATAACTTTTACCTGCACTGGGACCCCAGAAAGTTCATTGGACTTGCTCTATCATGATGTTGGCTCTTCTGTGGCAATCTGGAATCGAACCTGCGAGATCTCCAAGGTGTCGCTATACATGATTTCATTTAACTCTCACAAGAGCCCCATGGGGTAAACCCTGTTGTCGGTCCCAATACCTGGATGAAGAGACTGAGGCTCAGAGGCAGAGCCAGGCTGGTCAAAGCTTAACAAGCAGCTTGGGGAGGGAGGAGGGTGCTAATTTGTAGCATTTGTCCATGTGCATGGTGTAAAACATCACCATGGCCAAGGTCAAGCGGCCAACAGGAAGTCACTGAACACAGAGCTGGGAAAAGACATACCAAGGTGGTTCTCGCGTGCCAGCTCGAGGCAGCTCTGGTGCGTGGACTTGGGGAGGGGGGCTGGGCAGCTTCCCCACAAGTGCTCACGGCACACGAGTGGCAAAGCCAGGGCTTGAACCCGGTCTCACTCCAGACTACTCTTCTCACTGAGGTGCTTTCGAATGCCTTCTAAACTACCAAGATGTCCCAAAAGGGTCCGCACTGGGGAGATGACCATGGCAGAGGGGAGGAAAGAATGGATGCGGGGGGTTTCGCAGAAATCACTCTAAGACACACATTGTTTGCCACAGTTGCAGCCCAGAAGCCTGGGGGAAAAAAAAAAAAAAGCAGAGTTCAAAGATCAATGACTAATTAACATCCAGCTGCCAAAAAAAGAACCGTGTTTGGGGCACCTGGGTGGCTCAGTGGGTTAAAGACTCTGCCTTCGGCTCAGGTCATGATCTCAGAGTCCTGAGATCGAGCCCCGCATCGGGCCCTCCACTCAGTAGGGAGACTGCTTCCCCCCCACCCCCCGCCCTCTCTCTCTCTGCCTGCCTCTCTTCCTACTTGCTGTCTGTCAAATAAATAAATAAAATATTTAAAAAAAAAAAAAGAACTGTGCTTTGATCCCAGCAGAATATTACACAAACTCTCCCTGGGCCAGAGACACCTCAGGGAGAATTAAGAGGTGGGACAGGGAGAGTTCATTTAGGAAGACTCAGAAGTACTTTCCTATATAAACCCTGGAATTCTGGCCAACGGGTGGAGCCCGGGGTGGGGTGGGGGAAGGTGGGAGGGGGGGGGAGGGCGGGGGGGGGGCAGCTCCGTGTCCTCACTTGGTATTATGGGATTAAAGAGTCAGGTTTCAACAGGCATTCCCAAGCTGAAGACAGGGACGGTGGTGGTATTGGGGGTAATTTCCAAATTCTGTCATTAAGTGTCCCTGCTGCCTTGTGGACCCAAAGTTGACTATTGTGGCAAAGGCTCTGGCTTCATCAGGGCCCTTGGCACATGGTGATAGTGGAGCACAGTGTGGCATGTTGGAAAGAGCTCTGGGCTGGATTCTAGTCCCGGCCCTACCCTTACGGGCTGGCCCGTGTCCGGTATGCTACTCTGAGCCTGTTTTAGTCATTTACAACACAAAACGTTTGGACTGGATTAATTTTTTAAAAAATCCGTTTCCATTCTAAAAGGCTCCAATTCTGCGCTGCTTAAATATATTCATTTCCTAAGTCCTGTGCTTCACGAAGACACTCTGATGAAGCAAATCTAATGTGAAAATAGAGTCACAACCATAAGTTTTATACAGTGCTTGTGGTGATCCCATCCCAGAGTCCTGACTGATGCCCTCGGCATTTCCGCAGGCTCGTGTCACCCATCTTGAGGGACCTGGTCTCATCCTTCTCCATGTTGAAGAAGCGCATCTCCTTCCTGCCCTCCTACTTTCTCTCTTCTTCCCTCCTCCAGTCCCTCAGACCAGCAGGGGCAGCTTCCAGCTTTCCACTTCCGCTGTTTCAGATCTTCCCATCCTCAGTAGCAAGCCTGTGGCCTAGGTAGGCATGGTGAGCAGAGAAGGATCTACTCCATTCCATGAAGGAACTTCCTGGGCCGGTTCCTCTGAGACTGGTTCTTGACCTCGTAGGGAGAGGCGACCCGCCATGTTCTTCCTGGGTGTGCCAAGAAGGCCAGCAAGGCTCTCTCCCCCTTTTCTGGCTACTTCTCAGGCCTGTGTTTGTAGGGAGCACCCTGAGGGCTGAGGTAGCCTCTTGCCTCAGGCAAAGAGCAGGCCTGCTCTAAGAGAGTTGCCTCCCTAAGCTCCGTGTTCCCTGGCCATGACGCACAATGTTCTCACCACCCTGTCCCTGGCCTTTCTTGTGAGCATGTGGGGAGACCAGTGAGGAATGCGCAAAGGGGTTACAAATATGGTAGTTCCAAGGGATTCTGTATTCCTGTGTTGGTCACACTCAGCCTTCAGCAATCCATTACAAATCTTCATTAAATTCTTGTTACTGGGTTTTATGCACCCAGCAGCCTCCCCCCGGGGCCAAGCAAGGGCTCATGGCCCCTTCCTCCTGGCAGGTGCCCGGCTTCCCTTAGATTTCAAGTCTGTGGGTTGACCTGTGACTTCAGCTCTCTGAGAGGTTCGAGAAAAGTGGGGAGTTTTCAGATTTCTCGGCAGACCCTCACTTGTTTGATTCAGACCCAAAAATACTGAAGAGAAAGGCCCCGTTAAACCAACCGGATGAAAAGATTCAGCGGTGAACAGAGACATCAGGGAATAAACCACCCAGCAATAAGAGGAAACTCTTGGAAATTAAAAAACATGGTGAGGAGTGGACGGAGCTGAGAATGAGTCTACAGATGACTTGCTTGTCATTAGACTTCCGTCTGAACGGCACCATCCACGACCACGTCCACGTATTACTTGGATGGGAAAGCTTTAAAGTTACAGGAGGCCAGAAAAGTCTGATTACTCACAAAGTCAGAATAACAGGGAAAGCATCCGATGGCACGTGGTCGGTGGCTGCCGCAGCGTGGGAATATTCGGGCAAAATAACAGAACCCGAGTCTGGCCCACTGAGAGCATCTGAATCAGCTCCTCTCCAAGAAACAGAAACCAGAAGTCCGGGCAGTGTTGGCTCCTTAGAAACCTGGCATGTCTGTGCCTCTCGTTCGTTCACCTATTCAGCAACTGTAAAAAATCGAGTTGCAGCAACACCAACTCAGCATTTAAGAGTACCCTTAAAATGTGTCTTCCTACAATTAAGTTGCATGAGATGAGCTGTGGATAGCAGGCCTTACACCCCTGAGGTCGCTGCTCAGACAAGGAGACACATCGCAGTGGTTACAACAATTCATGTTGGCTTCAGGCAAGCTACCTTGCAGCCAAGAAAGGCTTTGCCATCTGCGGATCCCCCAAAGTTACCTGGGCTGGGATCAGAGTTCCCAGACCGACCACACCCCTAAACACTCAGCCATGTCGGGGTTCTACTGGTCTGAAATCACTTTCCTCAGCCAAGCATTTCCAGAAACACATTTCCAGAAGGAAATGAGTCATAAAGATACGATATGTAATATTTTAGCTGTTAGAGAATTCTTTGGACCCTTTCCATTTAGTTGCTTCAAACTTAATTTGAAGAAGTAATTAGCTTTCACTTACTATAAGGTGAAGTCAGATCAAGCAGAAATTTGGAACTTTGGAAATGCAGAACAATTTTCCCAGCTTAAAGGAAGGAGATGGTTGTCAACATTTGGATTGCTGGTTTCCACCTTGGCCCTATGGCTCATCAGAAAAACAAAACAAAACAAAAAACAAATTCATTTAATTTCATCTATCTTCCCAGGCACAGATAAGTCAAAACCAAGAAGCTCTAACAAAAAATATACTGGAGTCCCACTGAGAAAAGTCTAATGTTACAGAATGATATGCAGTCCATATTCTCTCTTCATCCTAAGGGATGAGGGCTTGGAACAAACAAGGTCTTGAGCAGAACAGAGTTCTGCAAAGAGAGGATTCCTACTGCTTCCAGAAATGGATAGAGTTACTCATTGTCACAGCCAAGCTCGCCTAGGGTCAGAAGCTTCTAGTTGCTAAGCAGCCTCCCCTAATTCCAAGCTTCCTGCTTTACTAGGCAGGAGGGAGAGTTTTCTATCACAAGTTTGCCAAAGCAAGGGCTTTCCACGCTGATGAGTTTCTAACTACAGCCAGCAGAGGGGGGAAAAAATTTCCTTGGGTGGGAAGAATAGTCTTCCAGTGCATAAAAAACTGTATTCCTTCTGTATCGTTACGGAGCATAGATGCAAGGGCAGTTTGTGAAGTTGCTAATTAGCCTAGAGGAGCCCTGTGGTTAGAAGTTAAGAGTCTGCTGCTCTGTGGCCAGATTGTCTGCTTCAAAGCATGTCCCTTCCCTTCTTTTGACTTTGGAGAAATCGTTACACCAGTGTGTGCCTTGGATAGTTTCATCGGTGTAATGAGAATAACATGTTTGTAGTGAGGACTTCAATGAGTTATTGTCTACAAAATGCTTAGGACAGAGCCTGGGGCATACAAAGCACTCAGCAGAGGGTACCCACGATTATTTTGGTGGCAAACTTCTCATGTCTCAATTGCTTGCGATCCATGAACCATCCTCTCCCGGCCAGCAGAGGAGGAACAGGACAGTTCCCACAGGGTATTCGTTAAGGGAGCCTTGTTCCAAACCCCCCGCCCCAGAAAGGATTTTCCTAAAAGACCATCTTCTGGTCTTTGAGGTCATTGGCAGCTTTGTGGTTCTGTTGTGCCAGCTGAGGAATTTATCTTCTTGCGTGCTATGTCATATCTGTATCACATCTGCATCACATCTATATCACATCTGTATCACATCTATATCACATCTGTACCACATCTGCATCACATCTATATCACATCTGTATCACATCTATATCACATCTGCATCACATCT
>ML104363.1:345796-395645 GCA_003697995.1 Taxidea taxus jeffersonii
TCTATATCACATCTGTATCACATCTATATCACATCTGCATCACATCTGCATCACTTCTGTATCACATCTGCATCACATCTGCATCACATCTGCATTGGGCCCGCTGGCCAGCTTCTTGGGCTATGTGAGGGTTACACACTCCTAGGCTAAATTATTGCTGTCTTCCAGAAGAAGAACCAGGCAATTCAAAGACTTTGGAACTTCCAGAGAATGGGTGATATCCTATGCTATCATGTTAGCATAAGTTCTTTGACTGACCTAAAATACATATACCAAAAAAGGGTACAAACAGTAAGCGAACCACTTCATGAGTTATCACAAAGTGAGGAAACAGGTATTACCGTCATCTTAAGACAAAGTCACTGCCAGAACCTTGAACTTTGAACTTCGCCTGCCCATTCTCTCTCCAAATGATCACTGCTTCTCTCTTACTCATAGCTAACCACTGTCCTGATTTCTAACACAATAAATTAGTTTTCTTGGTTTTGAAACTTAAATACATGGAATAACAGAGAATGAACTTGCAACTTGTTTCTTTCATTTTATATTAGAACCAAAACAATCACGTAAGCTGTTGTATGTACTTTGTTCTGAACATAGATTTCGAGCTCGCTTTGGCAGCACATATATTAAAATTGAACATGGATTTCAATGTCTTTTTTTTTTTTAGATTTTATTTATTTATTTGAGGGAGAGTGAGCATGAGCAGAGGGAAGCAGAGGGACAGAGAGGAGCTTGCTCCCAGCTGAGCAGGGAGCCCCACATGGGGCTCGATCCCAGGACCCCCGGATCATGATCCGAGCCGAAGGCAGACACTTAACTGACTGAGCCACCCAGGCGCCCCTATGTAAGCATTTCTGATGAGTATATAACTAGTGGGGAAGTGATCAATCACTGGGTATCTGTATGATAAAACCAAACAATTTTCCACAGTATTTGTACCAAATTGCACTTGTGCTAGACACGCGTGAGTTCTAGTTGCTCTGTATTCTCATCAAAACTGGGGATTGTCAGTCATTTTATTCTAGGGTGAGAATAGGAGTGTCTCCCTGGGATTCTGATTTGCATCTCTCAGATGATTAACTGTTATGAATCATCAGATGCTTAATTCATGAATCTCAGATGCTTAGTTGTATGAAATCTTTTATCTAGGAAGATTATTATATGAATTATATGATTTTTTCTTATTTTATAAATACAGTAGATTGCATTTATTGATTTTCAAAAGTGAAACCAATTTTTCATTTCTGGAATAAGCCCAATTTGATTATCTTTATATTTTGGTTCAATTCGATGTGATAATTTAGAGCTTTGTACCTATGTCTTAAAAGAAATTGACCTACAATATTTTTTTCCTGTAGAGTTCCTAGGTTACAATGACATTATAAAACAAGATTTGAAGTCTTAGTGTATCTCTTCCTTCAGTGTTTGGAAGAACTCATTGGTAGGTACATCTAGGCTTGAAATTTTGCTTTATTTTGCTTTGTAGGAGGGTTTTGCTGCTATTGTTAACTTCTTGGGCAGAACATTAGGAAAGTGCTCATAAGTACACTGCAACACATTCCCAAACTGAGTATAAAGCCACGAGGCCAGCTCCCAGATTGAGAAACACAATCAGAACATAATCAACATTCCAGTGGCGTTTTCTGGTCTTCTTCCAGCCATTAGCTCCCTTCCCATGTGTAACTGCTCTCCTGAATTCTGAGACCATTATTTAGTTTTGCAGTATTGGTACTTGATCGGATATCTGTTGAGACTTACTTTTCGATCCAGTATATGGTTAGTTTTGGTATTATAGGCAGAGAGGCAGACAGAGAGAGGGAGGCGGAAACAGGCTCCCCGCTGAGCAGAGAGCCCGATGTGGGGCTCGATCCAGGACCCTGAGATCACGACCTGAGCTGAAGGCAGAGGCTTTAACCCACTGAGCCACCCAGGCGCCCCTATTATTTACAGTTATTTAAAGGCCCCATCAGTTAACCCTAATATCCAAATTTCTTATGGGCCTTTTTTCTATTGGTTTTTCTCCTTTCTTAATAAAAAAAAAGTCTAGCCCCTTTTTGTAGGTTTGGTTATTTTTGAATGATTAACATTAAATAACATTGTATACAAGAAATCGTAGACATAGTGTAAAGTTCTGTATGATATTTCTTTAATAAAGGAAATATCAGGGGCACCTGGGTGGCTCAGTGGGTTGAAGCCTCTGCCTTCGGCTCAGGTCATGATCCCGGGGTCCTGGGATGGAGCCCCACATCGGGCTCTCTGCTCAACAGGGAGCCTGCTTCCTCCTCTCTCTCTCTCTGCCTGCCTCTCTGCCTCCTTGTGATCTCTGTCAAATAAATAAATAAAATCTTTAAAAATAAATAAATAAAGGAAAGATCACTTCATGGTTTCGTCTTATAGATACCGAATAGATATAAAAAAGTGGAATGAAGACAGCTGGGAAAATGGGTTCTCGTCTTGGAACTTTGAGGACTAAAACTGCTCCATCTGTCTTTCAGGGAACTGCACAACTCATAGTTGCTTCTTACTGATGCTCTGTGCCAATCAGCTTTTTACTTATTGACATATAAACAATGTAAAATAACAATCTAGGGATAACCGTGCGGCTCAGTTAGTTAAGCTTCTGCCTTTACCTCAGGTCATGATCCCCGGGTCCTAGGATCGAGTCCCACGCCAGGCTCCTTGCCCAATGGGGAGCCTGCTTCTTCCTTTGCCTGTTCTGTCTGCCACTTCCCCTAACTGTGCCCTGTCCCTCTCTAACAAATAAATTAAATAAATAAATAAATAAATAAAATGACAATCTACCCCAAATCATCATGACATTATAGATCTCATACCCATCTATTTCCTCCCGACTGATTCAGTATATTTTCATTCAGATTTCTGAAGAAGAGAGTGCTAGAGGCTCAGTGAAGTCTATGGACTGGTACCCACTGGGACAGGTGCGTACCCTGGGTTAGTCAGCCGTAGCCATATCCATAGGTGTGAACTCACATATTCAAAAAGGGCAGAAAGACTTACTGAGAAGTAAGTCTCAGCATGAGTTCCTGGGTGGCTCAGCTGGTTGGGTGTCCGAATCTTGCCTTCAGCCCAGGTCACAATCTCAGCGTCATGAGATGAAGCCCTATATTGGGCTCCATGCTGAGCGTGGAGTCTGTTAAGATTCTCTTCCTCCGAGGTCCCTGGGTGGCTCAGTCATTTAAGGGTCTGCCTTTGGTTCGGCTCATGATCTTAGTGTCCTGGGATTGAGCCCCATGTCAGGCTCCTTGTTCAGTGGGGAGCCTTTGTCTCCCCCTCCCTCTTCCTGCCGGTACCCTGTTTCTGCTGTCAAATAAATAAAATTTGAAAATATACATATATTCTTACTCCAGTGACCTCAATTTCAAGGCTGAAGTGTAACCAACCCATACGCTCCCACTTCTGAAAAATCAGCCAATCCCTGAACTCTGTGTTTCCCCAGGGTTTGATAAAATTAGCAGAAGGGGGGCACCAGGAAGTCCTCAGAGACCCAAGCAGCCTCCTTGTGCCCCTCCTTGTGGCAACCTATTCTCTATATCACATGGCCCCCTACCAAGCTGCTGGAAGTGGAGACATCTGCTTGAGTTTAACCCTCACTCTCTTACCTTCCAGCCATGTGACTTGGCACAAGCTACGTAAACGTTCCGAACCTCAGTTTCTTTGGTATACTTCCATGATTGTTGAAAGGTGTCTCAGGAGACCAGGGTCAAACACTGGTGTTTACACAGTATAAAACCTCACTGGCTGCCTTCTCTTCTGAAAGGAGCTGATATTGTCAGTAAGCTACCAACTGGCCTTCCTGTCTCCTACCTCCCTTGAACCCATTATGGTTTGCTGGCAATCAAGTCTCAAAATCCACGAGTACATACATGACATCCATGTAGAAGGTAGCAAAGACGGTTGTGTTGAACCAGAAAGTCTCACTTATTTTTTTCTTGCTCACTGTCATGGGTCTGTCACCTGCAATGTCATCTCACTGTGGTCAGAACTGAAAAAGTACTTGGCCTCAAAGACCCTTAAGAGCCTGCTCCTTTATATCCCCAAATTTCCATGCTGAAGCAAGAGGGAGAGAGGGTTGTAGGTACCTTCTAGCAACTTACCCTGAGGACGGCGGTGGGCTAGGGGAGAGACCTAAGTCCTCCAACTACTTAGCTGCAAAGACTGTGGCAATTGGACAGTACAGGGTCTCTGCTACCACATGATCTCCTTATGCCCGGGATTGGGGTCTCTGGAAACTTGTCAGTAGGCGAACTCCCTGTTTTCCAAGCACTGTCCACACGTCGGCCCTGCTTGCTTCATCGCTGCCCCTGCCGCCCCTACAGGTTCCCCTTCCCTATATCTCTCTGCCACACTGTCTGACCCTTCATCTCCCAGCACTCAGCTTCCCCCTCCCCTTGCAGAACCTCTGGGGGTCTTCCTCCCATGGGTGTCCTCCCTTCTATGAAAATGCTTAACAGCTGGGCCTGGGGAAGGACACTCCTGGAATACTGACCTCCCGTCTCCCTCTTGTGGGGAGCGGGCTGGGGTGCTCTGCACCTGTCACCTCCATCCGGTGGGCAGGCAGGCTTAGGGCCAGTCTCCAAAGGAAGGCAGAGGGGTACACCCTCCGGGAGAGGGAAAAGAGGGCATTTCTCACTTGCTAGAAGCAAGACAGTGTCTGGGAGTTTTCAGCTATAGTCAGATGTCCTCAGAGTGAACTCTGGGGATCTGGGAGGCCATTCCTCCACGACGGAACGTGCTTTACCATCTCCTGCTTGAGGTAGCTGCCTCAGTACATTTCATATCCTTTTTCCTGAGATATTTCTTCTGTTGGCATCTTTCTGTCAATTACATATCTCTTCATGACAACCACAAACACCCCTGTCTTGAAAAGCCCAGTCTCTCTACCGCCCCTATATCCTATCTCTGTGTACACTGTAGACACCCCTGAGAGTCAACCCACACCGAGTCCCCAGCTATCCCTATAATGCCCTATTCTCCAAAGGAACTCTTGGCACCAACTGACTGTCTTTCTGGTCTACCACTTATCAGTGGCTAGTGCCACTTAACACCAGTGGGCACAGACCCCCACGTCCAGAGGTCCTTCCAAATTTTTCAATCTGCCGATTTTCTATTTATCCCAGTCTCCCAATCTGCACACTTAAAAATGTTACTGCCTGTGTTCCCAATTTCACATAAGAGTTGTGCCTAACATACCGCTGAAGTCTGTTGCTACAATGATCACACTGCAAATGTGAAAATCAACCTCGATGCGAGAAATAAAGGAGGAAGAATTTGAAGCATTAGTGAATACTGAGACGTGCAGAATAGGGTGCTATAAGGCATGTATTATTCTACTAGGATGATCTGTGATGGGGTCATAACTCTTGCTCAAGTCTCACTCTCAGGAAGGTGTAGGCAGCAGCCCCCACGGGTAACGAAGCTAAAATAAAAAATAAGTGAGTAGACACGAAATGGAGTGGCTTTTTTTTTTAAGAGATGGAGGGAGGGAGGAAGACAGAGAGAGAGAGAGAGAGAGAAGTGGGGTGGGGCAGAGGGAATCTTAAAACAGGCTCTACACCCAGCACGGAGCCTGCCGTGAGGTTCAATCTCACGACCCTGAGACCATGACCTGAGCCAAAATCAAGAGTGGGATGCTCAACTGAATGAGCCACTCAGCCGCCCTGAAGTGCAGGGGCTTTTAATATACTACTGAAAGTTGGCCACAACTTTTTGGTGAATTAGTTCACTGGTTGTGAGTACAGCTGCAACTCTCATCATCACATTTATCCGGAGATTTCTAGAAAACACTAGTTTGAATTTCAGATACTCAAATTTCGGCAATTCTGAGATGTTTCAGCTAGAAAGTGCCAGAGGCAAAAAAAAATAAACAAACAAAAACAAAACAAAAAACCCCCCTCGGCTTACCTTCGTATCGCCCCGGCTCTTCACAACCCACATGCTTCAGAGAGTGACTGCAAAGGCGCTATTTCCAAAGGACTGAATACATTTCCTCAGAAGAGATTACATTTTAAATGATGTTTTTAAAAAATTTCCATTTAATTACTGTAGACAGTTTGTGTTTCTCAGTCTCCAATTATTATTGTCAGCATAGCCCACTTACTCACTATAATTTCTGAGCAAGTACACAGGGGACGGTTTGGGGTTTTGTTATGGCAATTAAAGATAAATGTTACGAACAGACTCCGGTGGGAAATAAGCCCAACCGTTTGCTGCTGAATGCGCCAAGAGCGGTGAGCGTGCTCTGTCTGGGATTCCCTTTTGCCCCGCGGGCTTAGGCTAGTAGACAGGGCCAGGAAGCTTTTGTATCATTTCCTCATGGGTTAGGTTCTTCCCTTTCCAAGCTGTCACTGGGTTCCACGGGCAATTCTCTAAAGGGATCACAGAAGCTTCTCTCTCATCTTCTGCCTGGATAGTTCTTCTGCACACGAAGATATGGGGAGAAGGTTCAGGCGAGTCAAAGTGGGGGATGCGTGTTGCTCCGTGGGGAGCACGTCCTGCCTCCCTGTGGGTTCAGACGAATCAAGAAAGACGAATCTTTCCGGGAAAGAAAGTCCGGGAGCTCCCTCTCCTCCTCACTTCTCTAGCTCTGGGGCGGACTATGTGATCTTCCATCTTTTCCTGCAGGAAATGTTTTCCATTTTTGGTTCACGGTGCCTCTTTGTCCCATTATTTCAAAGAGCTATCTTTAAAAATGCACTTCGAGGCATGACTGGGTGGCTCAGTGGGTTAAACCTCTGCCTTCGGCTCAGGTCATGATCTCAGGGTCCTGGGATCAAGCCCCGCATCGGGCTTCTGCTCGGCGGGGAGCCTGCTTCCCCCCTCTCTCTCTGCCTACTTGTGATCTCTGTCAAATAAATAAAATCTTTTTAAAAAATGCGCTTCTGTTGGAGCAATCGTCCTATAACCTCTTGCCTTCATAGGTCTGCCGGCAACACAGCTCACGCTGGGTGTGTATGTGTGTGTCTGTGTGCATGCATGCGCGTGTGTGCATGAAGTAGGCATTAGTGATCTATTCTCTCCCCCGTGCATCCTGCTCATTACATTGCTGGAGAACTTTATTTCAATCACTGGGATTTTTATGTGGACTAGTATTGCCCAGAGAAACCCACTTTGTGGGCCTGCTTTATAGGGTTGCACAAAGTGCCTCAGGACTTTCTGCTCTTCCCTGAGGCCCAAATTGGGCCTCTGTCCTACAGCCGGCCATCTCCCAGTGCTTGCTGTCCATATAGAATGGAGCTTTTCTTTCATCTCCACCTACCGTCTTTGTAGGCATCTTCAAGAGGATTTTTTTTTTTTAATATTTTACTTATTTATTTCACAGACAGGGATCACAGGTAGGCAAAGAGGCAGGCAGAGAGAGAGGAGGAAGCAGGCTCCCTGCTGAGCAGAGAGCCCAATGTGGGGCTCGATCCCAGGACCCTGGAATCATGACCTGAGCCGAAGGCAGAGGCTTTAACCCACTGAGCCACCCAGGCGCCCCTCAAGAGGATTTTCTAGAGCGGAGCCCAGCTTCGTTCCAAATGATAGCTGAAAGCCCATCTATGTCACCAATTTAAAACGGTATACCTGGAGATTCTGTTTTAGGCACCTTGTCTTCTACCTCCTGTCTTGCTTTCAAGCTCCTGGGAGTCTTAAAAAGTCTGGATCAGCCCTTGTGGGTTCTCTGATCTCTGCGTGAGGTTTCTTAGGTACTCGTGATTCTCTGCCCTGCACGGACTTGTGACTTGCTTCCTTCCACGTGCGTTCTCGGGACTCCTGCGCTGTGCCAGAAGGCCTGCCGTCGGCGAGCTGATCCCCTACCATCAGCCAAGTTCGGAGAGTGGTAAGCAGGGCTGGTACTCGCTAGAGACTAACTGGACAGTAGTACCAGAGGCAGGAAAATGGGCACTTCTGCCTGGCTCCGGCGTTTTCCAAGCACTCAATTACTAGCTCAGAGTTTTAGAAATCCACCGCGTATGGTTGTGTATCTTTTTAATTCACTGTCTGGCCGAGGAGGGTTCGTACTATACCTGGACCTGTTCCAGATTGAGAGACTAGAGAGGCAGGACAGCTGCATATGTGCTTTCCCCGGATTATGAATAAAATTGCTATTAAGGCCAATATTGGTACGAAGAGAGAGATTTTCATCTAGACTGTATATGAGGTAATAGAACTGTATCAACGTGAAATTTCTTGAGTGTGATCATTGTATTGTGGTTCTTAAAATGTCCTTGTTTTGAAATACCAGGTATAAAGCATCATAATGTAATTTCCTCTCGGTTCGGGAAGAAAAGGGTATCTATCCACAGAAGTGTACGTATGTACAGATAGACACACACACAGAATGCCACAGAAGAGGTGGCAAAACGTTGACAAGCAGAAAATCTAGGTGACAGGTATATGGATGGGTTGAAGTTCATCGTATTATTATTGAAATTTTTTTTTCCTTCTGTAGCTTTGAAATTCTTCAGTATAAAGAGTTTGGTGGTGGGGTTACATTATATGTTTAAATAAAATAATAAAATAAAATTTTAAAAAAGGAAAAAAAAAGTTGGTGGGGGGTGGTGGGGGGCAAAAAAGTAAAAGAGAAAATACTTTAAAACTACCTGCAGCGGTTTTTGAAGCAAAATCCCAAGAAGAGAAGAAAGAACTCACGAATCGGTTCTGAAACCAAACACAAATACTTTTTATTTATGGGGTATCATTTTACATCAATTCCATGAAAACCTAAAACCGGTCTGCTGTACTCAAGTTAGGCGGCAGAACAGGGTTTCAGTTAAGCTGGAGTCACAGAGCTTGCACACGTCTATGGGCGGAATGCGGATACTGACCACACGAAGCGTTCACAGTTCCAGGCTGGCTGCCGTCCCTTTAACAGTAACCCCCCCCCCCCCCCCGGAAAGGCCTTAGGATGAAAAGCAACCCACGTTTTGGTCTCATTTACAGACACCCAACACTTAGTTGGTCAATGAATTTTATACATTTATTATACAACATATGAAAGAATAAAAGATAAGGCTTACAGAGGTATTTTAGCAGTTGTAAGAATAAAAACCAGGGGCACACACTAACTCGGAAAGCCTTCCGTACAAACTTCAAAAGCACTGTTAAAATGGAGACGGAGAAGCGACAGACGTGTGTCGTTAAAGGAGAAGGTGAGAGGCGTGTCTAGTCGGATTTGGAAAACCTTAATGCGGAGTTCACGCTTTGAAAAAGCTGATGTAACGTTATGGTGGGTGTTTATGGCAAACCCAATCATGGAATTTGACCTACCAGTAAACATCGCTAAGTTGTATCATGACGACGGAGCACTGCAGTATGTAGTTCAAGACATCGGGTGGAGAGAGAAAGGGTGTAGACAGGTAAGAAAGAAAAACCAGAAGAAGGCACCCTAATTTCTTGAACACTAGCCAGTAAGTGTCGGATGACTGCTCAATTTTATGTAACTTAGGGACAGTTTTAAAAGAAAAGTATCTTGTTACGCATTTGGCCCCTTTTCGTCTCCCTAAAATTAACGACATAAAATCAAGAGCCAAGGGCAAGCAGTCCACAGGCACAGAGGCTTCTTTTTCAAGGGAGCTCAAAAACTATTTGGAGTCTTCTAAATGTACGAGATCTTCACTTGCTTGGGAATACTTACTTTCCATATTCCAGATCACGAATAGTTTTTCCTTGGGTTTTGCCCCTGATCATCAAAACGTTCACTGTGGCTGAAGTGGAACATCTCCCCGTAACCATCCTCTTATGTTAGGATTAACTGTGCTTAGTGTTCCCAAACATTCTCCAGTACTAACTGTAACTTTGAAAATAATTTCATCTATGATTTCTACTTGTTTAAACAAAACTAGAGTGGATCGAAACTAAGAACCGTTGCCTTTAAAGGGTGATTTTTTTTTTTTTTTTAACTTTGCGGGATACTTCTGAAAATGAATCAAGTTCTTCACAAATTCACGCCTGCCTCTGGCCCATCGCCCCTGGAATACCAGGCACCTGCTGGGATGGAACAGATCGGTCCCGAGAGCTGTGCTTGGGTCAACACCTTCTCTTCTCTTCGGTTATTAACTTGTGCAAACTGGTATGAGGTTGTAAGGTAGAGAGGCGAGTCTACCATTCCTAAGCAAGGAATGATGAAGTCTGCTTAATCATTACAGAGTTTTTCACACTTCTGGTTTATTTCACAGCAAACCAAACCTTTCTATTTGGTAGAAAAAGGAAGTGATTTCGTTCTACCACATCATGATTTTGCATATGCACACACACCGTATATACATACAAAATTTCTGTCTTTGGTGGTTCAGTTAGGGAGAAGATAATGTGAAAATCTGAACACTGTTTGCAAAGAAACTGAAATAGTGGTCAGGAGTAGCATTGTCTGTGTGCTTTTGCTCATTGAATGCCATTTAAAGGTTCACATTTAGTCCAAGAGATTTTTTTTTTTTTGGCCAGATTTTGTGATAACCCAAACCTCTTCCAATCATTATTCCGTCATGGATCTTGCTCATACCTACAGCATTCACCTGTCCAAATGCACCATTAGCTTTTTATCGGTTTAAATCATTAGACTTTTATGTTTTCACAAAACTTTAGGGACTAAATTAGTCATTCAATAGCACCAGATTGAGGGGAAACAGGTTACCTATACATTTCCTCAAGACGGGTAAGGCCAGGAAAAAAAGAGCAAAAAAAAAAAAAAAGGACATAAAATACAAACCTAAAAATTCCTGTTTACTCTCGTTTCCTCATCCACATAAATAATGGCTATCACCTTTCTGTACAAATGACTCAGGTAATGAATGACGAGTGGCCCCTCCAGGAAAGGTCTTACCGTGTGATAAAATGAGCTCGATGCTGGTGGTTTCGTGTCCATTGCCTGCAATGGACATTCTGCCAGGAAAAGCCTAGCATGAAAGAAAACGAAACAAAACACCTCTCACTTATAAGTTCTTTTTCCAAAAAAACTAGAAAATTAGACACCATGAAAGCCTACCTAAAAATCTAAGCCACAACTAAAGGAGCTCTGCGGCTACAAATTGCCAGCAAACCATTAGGTTTCCACGGAGCAGGCAAAATCAATGTTACCTAGAATGGCACGGGAAGCGTTGGGAGACCCAACACTGACGAGGAGAAGGCAAGAGGGAAAAAAAAAAACCAAAAACCCAAAACTAAAACAAAACAAAACAAAACAAAAACAGCAAAGGAAGTTTACAAGAGTTTCAAACTCATTTAAAAAAGGTGCAATTTTAATTTGTTCATTTGTACCTATATTCAAACTACTACGGCCTAACATCAGAGAATAAAAACCCACACCCTGCGTGGTGGAAAGCATCTGCGGCACGGTACATGTCTAGATGTCCAAATAATTGTACCTCCCATCCTTTAAAAACACTCATATTGAAGTCAACCAAATTATATATGGCGTGTGCCTCTGCGAAGGTCTGACTTGCACCTCTTTCCACAAGTTGGCCTCTTAAACGATGAGGTTAATTCTGGCAACATTCGCTTATGGTAAAGGTCGTTCTCTTTGTGTTCCGAAATGCTACACTGGAGACCAAATAGAGTATAACTGGTTCGTTTGAAAAAAGGGACTAGAAATATGCCACAAAAATTATTTTTACAATACAGTTTTGCAGAAATAATCTCTAAGTGAAGCTTTTTCTTTTTATACACATGTACAAAATTTAAACAGCAATATACACGTCATCACAGTGAGGGCGCTGGCAAAGTCACCCATCTGTAGCGTTAAGTACAATCTGCAAAGCAGCCTTCCAAGAGGATGAGGCTACACAGCAAGCAGAGCCGGCCCATTCAATAGCAAACACCAAAACGTCCCTGCAAAAGGGAGACAGTGCAAGAAAAGCAGCATGCGCTTGGATACAAACAGCAATTTATGGCTAATGGCTGACAGATCTGTGGTAACAGTGACTCTCTCGCTGCTATGCATAAAGTCCTAGGACATCTGTTTGTCTTTATACCACTCCACAAACTCGTCCAACAAAACTGGCCCTGGAGAGAGAGAGAAAACAAAGGGGCTTTAAGGCTCTTCCCAGTGGGAGGGTGTGCCGATGGATGGGGGGCGGGGCTGGGGGCGGGGCATGTGTGTGTGTGTGTGTGTGTGTGTGTGTGTGTGTGTGTGAGAGAGAGAGAGAGAGAGAGAGAGAGAGAGAGAGCGCGCGCACGCGCGCGCACCCAGTGCCCGGTACTTACAAGCTCCGTCTTCGTCGTAGTTGCTGAGGTCAAGGTTAATTGTCCTGCTAAACTCTAGCACATTGCACCACTGGTCTTTGTTAATAACTTTATATTTTGATTGCTGATGGAGGGAAAAGTAATATGAATTACTGACACTCACAATGAACAAGTGGCACGGTTTCAACTGCTGTATGAATCAACTTAATAAAGTTCATGAAGGTTAACTCTTTCCGTTTGAGGTATGTTAAGCACCAATCTAGGAGAAGGATGAGAGAGAGCAAGAGTAGAACTTAAGATGACAATTCCCATTAGGAAAATATTATGAGGGCTCAACACAAAATGACAAGCACATCAAAGAAACATGATTTTTATCCCTAGAAGTGAAATTTCTCGACTGCAAAAGCCCTCATTAACCTACTTCATAGAGATTCTGCAAGAATTACAAGAGATAATTTATGTAAAGTACCTCATTCAGTGCTTGGCAGAAAGCAGGTGCTAAATAAAGAGTAGCTCCCCATTAATAATCCCTGGCCTGATCAGCATGCTCACTGTCAAGGACACACACAGCAGGAAGTTACTCTCCGGGAACTTACGGAAGGGCTAGCAGTGGTCTCAGAGCTGGTGCTCTAGCTGTCGGAGCTACTGTTCTAATCATTCAAACCTTGAATCTGGTCATAAAAGTAATAAATCAGAACACCCGTGAAGTAGTTCTCCTATTCCACTCAGACAAAAAATATGCCACAGGTATTTTTTTTTGGAAGTACACAATTCCTGTAAAAAGACTGAAAAATTAAAACTCAGATTCAACAGTTTTTAAATCCTACCCACTAAGAATCAGGAATACGGAAAAAGCAGAGAGAGCTGAGCCCACGGTCTTGAGGATGCAAACACAAGAGAAGCTCAAATGAAATGCTCGCTGTGTCCTTTGAAAAGGAAAAAGAAAGCCAACTAATGTACAAGAGAGAACAAAGCACAGACTACGGGTTGAACTTTCGAAGCAACTCAAAGCAAACTTCAGTCTCGGAAACCTCTGAAGATGCTCCTGGAACCATGCAAAGTCAGACTGGCTTTGCGGCAAGGTCTTTCAGCTAAAAACTCCTCACACCGGGGCTCGAATTCTGCTCCACTTCGAGAACAGGACCTATTCCTACTCATTGTTCGAAGAAAGCTAACATTTCATGGGACAGCCAGAGAAATTAGAACAGATCACTTGTAACCACGGACTGGCACATCAACAAATACTTCTTAGAGTAAAACTATTTCTTACACCCGTCTTGAGGAGTCCTGGTTAGTGACCGTTAAAAGCGATTTTTAGTAACAGTCCTCAAAGAATCAGATCAGCTGAAAGTTTTTCTGGATCACTGCATAAAGTGAGCTGTAAGAAAGATTAAGGCAAGAGTGAAGCTGGAGTCAGGGTAGGGCCCAAGTTTTTCTCAAAGACCCAGGACCCTTGTCCTTTGAAGCAAAGGGCACTTCTTAAGGGGTCTGGGTCTGGAGGGCAAGAAGGATGCCGCCGTCTGTGACAACCCCCCCATCCCGAAGCTGAAACTTACATCTGTTACTTCCAGTCCTACAGTGTCACAGGGGATCAAAACCAGCTCCTGATAACCAGCAGCTCAAAACATTTGATCATTAACACTTAAAGCAAGCGAACCTCAGTGGAGTCGAGCTCTGGAGATTTTTTTCTAATGCAAACGGAAAGAAAATGGAAACTGAGGGAGATGCTGCCAGCGTGGCTAACCCTTAGATTGATCTAGGTGCCCGCATTCTGGGAGATAAGAGTAGAGAACAGTACAGGACCAACTCCTATGAACAAGAAGGTGGACAGCTGTTTTTGAACCTTTGCTTCGTAGGAGCGGAAATTCATCTATAGCCACAGAAGAAAGTGAATCTTGTTTTACTGCTGTTACACAGAGTGGGATATCCTAACGGAGGTCAAGTGGAGCAAGAGAGCAGGAAGGACAGAGCCATGGCCTTCTCAGATGCACCCGCACCCGGAAGTGATGCGGCACAACCACCCCGCCCCCTCCAAGACACCCCCAGAGAAAACGGGGAACTGCTCACAGACAGCGATTACGTCACCATCATTCCTATAGGCAGAAAAGTACAACAAACAGAAAATTATGTGAAATGGTTAAATAAAGTATACTTGGTAGTTCTAAGCAAGCAAACATACATTCCATAAAATAACAATTTGGTACCTCTAAGAATTGGTGAAAAACTGGAAAAAGGGGCCAGATTTTTCCTAATAACAGTCCCAACATGCACTTGGCAGTGTTTATGTCTAGGCTGCGCTGGTCCTTTTCCTGTTTAACAAACAAAAACAAGGATGAGCCAGATGCCCCCAAATAATAAATTCCAATAATCCAAATTTCTATTTCACTTCAACACAAAATTAGTAAACAGCTCATTTATCATACACCATAAAAACCCTGAACCAAGCCTGAGGTGGGGGGGGGGGGCGCGGTTCAAAGGCAAGGAAGGGCTTAATCAGTTGGGTGCTGTATCAGTTTACCGTGGGAAAGATTCATGTCAACTGAGTGATCACCCTAATGAAAAAGCGATTAGTTATGTAGTCACGGTACCTACGATCATTTCATGGGATAAAGAAAAATCTACAACTCGATCACTTGCTGCGACATTTACGATAATTATCCAAATCGTAATTATTGACCCCTAAGCCTGTAACTTTACTAAATGGAATTTAAAGCTTTTGATTTCCATGCCTAGGAATCAGGTTTCCTTAAGAAAAATCATTTTTTCCCACAATTTTATTTCACTGCTAAGTGTTTTCCATTGTTTTTCTTGAACCTAAAAAGCTGGAATTAAATCAACTCCTAATAAATGCCGGGGCTCTGGAGATTCTGACAGGATGAAGGCACCCGCGCACTGGGGGGCAAAGTGTCTAACGTGCTGCAGTCCCCCTTACCTTGGATTTCTTAGATGTGGAATCTCTTGGCAGAACACCCCTAACCAGTAGCCAAGTGAAAGACAACATTTTATAAGGAAACCAGAAAAGCAGTAATACGTAAGCCTGAGTACGGGCAGATGAAGTTCAACTTCACTTCTATTTGCGATGAAGGATCCTACTTCTTCGTTCTCACCTTTCATACAAGTTTCCATTCCAGAAATACAAGCAGGCTGCTTCTAAGTACAGGGATGGAGGACCTGGGACCACGAGCACTAACCTCACATATCCGAAGCTAGCCTCCCTGTGGTATTTTAACTACAGCAGAAATGTGCGAAAGGACTTTTCGACAAAGGGAGAGGGAGCGCCTGGCTGTCCCGCTTGGGACGGAATCTCAGTGTTCGTCAAATTCAGGGACGATGCTGGGACTACCACGGTCAGCCACGTATGAGCCACACATCCCTTCCGACCCAATTAACTGTTACCTCAAGGGCTCTTAACACTGAGGGGCTCGTCAGTACACACGGAATTTCTGGCCATGACTCTGGATTTGAAAGTGAAGGACTTGAACAATACGGCCCACGGGAGGGCCTCACTCAACAACAGCAAACAGGGCAGATGCAGGTACAGGAAGACGGGCAACGGGTCTGTGTTCGGTCCCAGTGGCAAAGCGTTAAGGACCGCGCTCCCCGACAGACCAGGTCAGATGGCTCCGAGTCCCCCTTCTCCGTTACAGGCCACACAAACTGAGTCTGATGGTGGCGGGGGCCCAGCTCCACAGTTCCATGCAATCAGGTGGGACCTCCTTTCCACGGCGTTCTCTGCCTGTCTCCTGGCCACGCACATGCTCTTGCTCAGGCCTGCGGGACCCACTCGCAGGAAGAGGGGGACGGCAGGAGAGGTGCGCCCGAGCCCGCCCGCCTCTCGCCAAACCTTCATCAGTTTGCTGCATTGCAGGGGCTCGTACTTCTGCCATGCACTGTGCAAGCAAAGGGACAACTTCCCCTTGCCCTGTAACGTGGGTGTGGCACACAGCAACAGCACACCACACTATAAAGCAATCCACAAAAAAAATAAAATAACGAGTAAACCGTTGAAAACACACGCGGCACCACAGGACGGGGCCCCAAGTTCATTTGCTGAACTACTGCTCAGGCAGCACAGGGCTGAGGCCACCGGCGTCCTGCAAACCCTTTCCCTCTGATGAGTTTGTAATCGCTCACTACGCCTAACGTCGCTAGTCTTGCCTTCATACAGTTGTGCCTTCTTCCAACATCGATGCCTCTGTCCCCATCACAATGGACATACACTAAGGTGACAAAAAAAAAAAAAAGATACAAAGGACCTGGACAGACTCTTTGCAACAATATAGTCATCTGACAAACTGATGATCATGAAGGAATTTCAATGCATGTGTTTGGCAGTGATGCCAAAACATGGAGGAAAGGCATCAGACTCACAGGACCGGAAGCTGAACAGCACTCACTTACTCCTGCTCTGCAAGGGTGCCAGCCGGCAGCTCGCAATCACTAACACCATCTTCTGCCTAGCAAATAAGAGAAAGATATTATGGATGCACTCGCGGTCTGAACAGTGGCATCTCGCTGATAACCAACATTGCCGGTGGGGGGGTACAGACTAAGTGCAAATGACCGTGACTGGAAACGCTCAAAGTTCCTGGGAACAGCACGGCTGAGAGCTCCCCCAGCACACATCTCCTAACCAGCAAAATTGGAGCCACGCCCAGGGGATTCTCGGACAATGATCCTAATGGCCGTCTCTACAAAGGGCTCCCAATCAGAAGTGAAAAGAATCTTCTAGGATGCTATGAGGCAGCCATCGACATCATGGGCAGTTAAAAAAAGAAAAAAACAATCACCTTAACAAATTCAAGGAGTACAGCAAAGACATACAGAAGCTCCTCGAGAGAAATTAAATAGTACCCTGTCAACACTGACCCGATGACCCTCTGCTCTTGGAGCAACCAAGGAGCAAAGGACAGGTTTCTGCATCTCAAGGTCAGAAAGGACCTTGAGGCAGTCTGTCAAGAGTCCATCAGCACCCCCCAAAGGCCCATCAAGGTTAAAGGAGAAGAAACCAAACTTCCCTTCCTGCCTACTCCTGACCCAAGAAGTGGGGGTATCTCTTTCACGCACTTCCATTGTCTAGGAGAACAGCTTAAAAAGGAATTTTATTTTTCAAATAATAATAGGAACCGAACCGGTTCTAGACACCAAAGATAGTACTAACTCTCTACAACACACAACTAGATTCTGCCTTGCTGTCTTCCTTAAACAGAGATTTTAAAAGCGCAGTTACAGATGAACTGGGCCTCTTCGTGGGGCAACGGTAAAACCAAAGGAATGTACTCTGAAGACTGAGGAAGTTATGTGTTGTATCTGAAATAAATGCATTCCTCGAGCTAAAGTCTAACAGTGAATGTAGAAAGTGATGATGTTTTATCAAGGTCTGATTTAAAGTTCTAATATCTATTTACATATATTTAATATATACATAAAAAGTACCGTCATTTACGGAAGAATGTTCCAGTATAAGTCTTCTTGTAAAATATGAAAATTAAGCACTTTTTTTTCTTAAACGGCTCAAATGACTTAACAATAACAGAAACAAAGCAATTTAAATATGTAAATACGGTATTACAAAATGAATCTTTCACCACCTAGGTATCTAGATTTTCTGTACAAGAGGTCCCCAACTTCCAGATTCTCTATTTCCAATTTTCACAAAGTATTAACAGCTTAAAACTTGTATGTGAAAAGGGGAACCCTGAATCATTAAAAGTATAAAGGAAAAAAAACCTTCAAAAAAATCCCTCATGTTTTCAAGAGAGACTAGGTGAACTCAAGAAACCATATATGTGACTACAAGTCACAAACATAAATGGCAAATACCAAGTCAGAAATTGGTACGTGAAATCAAAAGGCCTAAACGCCCTGCAGTTCTTCAACGTCACCAGAGGGGTTATAAAAAAGAAAGAGAAAATGCAGTCCTCCTAAACACAGCTACCTAAGGGAACAAATGCAAGACAAAGACAGCGCTAAAGAACTCGAATTTTGATATGGTTCGGTTTTTGAAACTGATAATACAACAAATCAGTTTTTCAAGTGGGAGTCTTTTTTTAAATGCACGTGAAAAAACAAGCAAAATGTCAAAAAACCCAAGAGAGCCCTCCCACTGGGAAAAGTGAAATAGTTTTGCTCTTAGAACTTGCCCAGCATTCATTAAGATAACAATGTTTGCAAAGCAATTACTTAATTAAGCTCAACTATTGACACTTCCTTTAAACCAAAAGAAAAAAATCTGCCAACAGTCTTTCCTTGTCATTTCACCTGGCACAGATTCTCTTACTGCAAGCACTACTCTTGGAAAACAAGTCATTATTTGGAACTTGAGCTCTGCAGACAACCTAAGTCATGTCAGTGTAGAATAACTGAACAACTGTTCCTAATTCTATAGGGTAACTTATGGACCAAAAGCTGTTAAAGGCGTCTTATACTTTAAACACATTTAATACAACTCTGTTAGGACAGGCGTTATTATAACCCCCACTTTATAAATAAGGAAACTGAGGCACGGGGAGCTGAGTGACAGTCCTCAACCAGTTGGTCAAGCCCAAGCCTGAGCTCTTGACTGGGTAGCCCAGCACTTCCGGAGAAGGAATGAGGGGGGAGAGAGCTTCAGAGGCAGCAAAGTCCAATCAGCTTTACAGCTAGGGGCTGAGCAAACGTGTCTGCCCCGCTGGCAGCACGTTCAGGTAAGGAACCGGGGATGGGCGGACTACACATCCTTCCTACTTTCATCCTCCCCCAGGGCCGCCACCTGTTTTCTTCCGAATTCACAAGGAAAGGAGAAGAAAGTGGAGGGACGGCCGGTGGGTGCGCGTGCGTTGCGGGGGCGGTGTGGCCAGAGAAACCAGGCAACTGTGCTGCCCAGGCAGGGAGAAACTGACCCAAGTGAGAAGAGGAAGCGGCTCGAAAGATCGCAACAGACTCAGGTTAGCGTGAGGCCGAATTCTCTGCCAACACGGGCTGCTGAGCAAGGCCTGGAAAATGCTCCTTAGCAGCTTCTGCGGGTGACACTCATGGTCATTCTGGTTTGCAGGGAAATGACTCAGTGGCTGTTTCACTTCGAGGAAGATGACACAGGTGCTTAGGGCCGTGTAACTTCTGCCATCTCACGGAGACACCGGGGCCCGCCCCCCGCAAAGCTCTTACCGCCGGGGCCCGCCCGGGGGAGCACCGTGCGGGCCGCCGGGAGCACCTACCAGCGCGGGGAGCAGCCTACCGCCCACTAAGCCCGCGACTGCGCCTCCCAGGAAGAGGCGCTCGGGCTCTTCCGCCTCCATGGAGCCCGCTGGTCCCACTTCTTCAAGCTGGACCTCCAGGAGTGCGGGAGCAAGGAAGGACTCCCACCAGAGAACTTGAACCGAAGGCCTCCCTGCCTCCAGAGGTGGCTCCTCCCACCTCCTCTTCCCACCCTTGGTCGGTCCATCCGGCTCATCTCCGGCACTTTAGGAGGCCCCCCACGTCCCCTCTCTCCCCTTTTTTTCCGGGGCGGGACCTGGCCTGCTCTCCACGCCCCTCCACGGTGCCCCCCTCCGCCCACCATCTACCCTCCTCAAAACTCTGAGTGTCCGCTCGCCCTGTGACCGCAGCTGGCAAGAAAATGGAGAAAAACCAAATGTAACATATTTAATAACTCTTCCCAGATCAACACAAATTACTACATTTAGTCTTTTTCCTCATTCCCTCTGCCCTATCTTATTCTCACGAGATCCTTAAAAAAAAAAAAAAAAAAAGGAATCAAGTAAAAAATGGCTGTTTTGTAGTGATGCGAAGGGGCACGTGCACCCGAATGTTTATAGCAGCAATGTCCGCAATAGCCAAACTATGGAAAGAACCTAGATGTCCATCAACAGATGGATGGATAGAGCAGATGTGGTATAGATATACAATGGAATCTTGCCATTGGCAACGATGTGGATGGAACTGGAGGGTATTATGCTGAGCGAAGTAAGTCAGTGGGAGAAAGCCAACTATCATATGATCTCCCTGATATGAGGGAGTGGAGAGGCAACGTGGGGGGTATTGGGGGGTAGGTAAAGAATAAATGAAACAAGATGGGATCGGGAGGGAGACAAACCAAAAGAGACTCTGAATGTCATAAAACAAACTGAGCAGGGGTCGGGGGTCGGGAGAGGGTGGCTGGGTTATGGACACTGGGGACGGCATGTGCTATGGTGAGTGCTGTGAAGTGTGCCAGCCTGACGATTCATAGACCTGTGCCCCTGGGGCTAATAATACGTTATATGTTTATAAAAAATTTAAAAATTTTTAAAAAATGGCTGTTTTATTTTAAATGAGTCCATAAAATGATGCTTGTTTATGTGATAATATTTAGATTGGGGGTGGCCCTTCTGCAAAAATGTCCACTTGTATGAAAGAACCGGCCATTTCAGCCCCTGAATGTGTGTCCCACCATCTTCCTCCACCAAGACACCACAAGATGGTGACAGTGTAAAGTCAGGGAAGGCAGTGGGGCTCCGTGAGAGCCCCGGGCTGTCCCCTCCCTGGCTCCCAGTCTCGTCTTCTGCATAATGACAACACTGGACCACGTGGTCTCTTAAGGTTTCTTTCAGCTCTTCACAATTCTATGACATCCATGAGACTATAAAAATAAGTTCAAGTCAAAAATTAAGTTAGGAGAAAAATAATGACAAGTAACCACTATTTTTAATTGGCTACAAGTCTGAAAGTGATAGAAAAAACAATCACATTCATCGGGCTACATAATCTTGGTGGAGAGATGTCAAAGAGGTTGTCTTGCCATTTTCTGGTACTGTATCATAGCTTCTTTCCTCATATATTAAAATACAATTCAAAGTATTTAACATAAACCGTTGTTATTTATAATAGGGAATATTTAGGATGTTGAAACAGTAAGAAAGCTTAATTCCCATTAAAAGTTTGGTTTTAAAAGGTCTGCTGTGTTAATTATATGTTATTACCTCTAGGAGTCCTTTTTTAGTAAGGAAAAAATATTAGAGGGCAAAAAGAGGAGATGGACTTTTTCTAACCAAGATGGAGTTAGAGAAATCAGATTTCCCCTTTCACTTTGAAAAACTGGGAAACTGGACCAATTATCTGAAATGATGGCTGTCACACAATGGATAACAGGCAGCATAGGACCATGACCGCTAGATGGAAATAGGACGGAAGGCCTAGGGTGATCCCCACTCATTGTTCGGAGGCAGGTTCCAACCCAGAACACAGGAGGGAGAACCCAAACCGAGCCCAGGGGTCTTGCTGAGTTGGAAAGGACAGAGGCTGTAGTTCAAGGAGGCAAAGGTGACTATGATTTGTGGGACAAAATACCAGTGAGGGGGGAGCTACACAGAGAGGTATCTGGAAATCCATAAAGTGTCTCCCTAATCATTGGCCAAGGACTTATCTGTGTAAGTGCGAGAGGAGACTGAGTGCAGGGAAGGCAGCAACCACTCACTGAAAAGGAGTAAGAAGAAATTCCCAGACCTCCCAGAGGGCTGGGGAAAACCCTGTGTTCCCACAAGCTACAGGGGAAAGATCTAAGACACATGGCCTTGGGTAGAATCCTCAAAAGAGACTTACCAGTGGGTTTGAATCATCCCCAAACTGAAAGTTGCTCCAGACCAGGACTTTCAAAGGATCAGTCTGGTTCCAAGTAACTAACTGTACACCAGGAAAATGCTTAAGCTCAATCTTATTTAAAGGAATACAACAAAACCCAGGAACCAATAACATCCGGCATCCAATCAAAAGCCAAAAAAAACAAAAACTACTAGGAAGGCAAAGAACTTGTCAAATATGACCATAATCAAGACAAAAATTAAGGAATAGAAAGATACCCAAAAATGACAGACATGATGGTACCAGGAGACAGGGTTTTTAAAACACCTGTCATAAACATGTTCTAGATGTTCAAGAAGGTTGGAGAAGATATTAGCACATAGTGAGGAGGGAAATGGATATAAAAAAGGCTCAGATGGAACTTCCACAGCTGAAAAATACAGCACCTAAAATGATAAATACACAGGCCAGGATTAACGGCAGAATTAGACACTGAAGAAGAAAAATTAGTATTAGCAGACATAGCAAGAAATATTACAAAGGGTAAGGGGAGACGCCAAAACTGAACACGGAATCACTGGCTTGTGGGACAAAAATCAAGCTTCTAACACAGGTGTTAACTGCTGTCCCAGAAAGACAGAAAGGGGGAACAGAAAAAATGCTGGAGAAATAACAGCTGACAAATTTCCCAACGTAATACAAACTGTAAGTCCACACATTCAAAAAACTGAACAAACCCTAACCAGAAGGAACAGAAGGAAAATTATGCCAAGGCATATCATAATCCACTTGCCAGAAAGGAGGAAAAACGAATAAAACCAGCTAGAAAACAAGACACTATGTTCAACGGAAAATGAACATCAGACCTATCATCGGATACTATTTAAGACAGAAGACAAGGGAAAGAGATCATTTAAAGAATACTAACAGTCAATCTCTAATCTTTTATCCAGAGAAGCACCTCCTATATCGAAGGCAAATAAAGTTTAGAGAACTCACCGCCAGAAAGTCTGTACTAAGAGGAATGCTAAAGGGAATTTTTTTGGCAGAAGGCGAAGGATACCAGGAAGAAATGTGGATCTACGCCAAAGAAATAAAGAGCACAAACATGGCTCATAAAAGGTATTTTTGTCTATTTAAAGCAAAAGTGATAACAACGTATGCTATGGTCTGATGTCTGTGGCTCCCCCTGAATTCGTATGTTGAAATCCTAACCCCCAAGGTCACGGGTATTAGGAGATGGGGCCTCTGAGAGGTGGTTAGGTCATGAGGCTGGGGTGAGTGCCATTCTAAAAGGAGACCCCAGAGAACTCCCTCTTCCCCTCGGCCACGTGAGGGTACAGCAGAGAGCCATCCAAGATCAGGCTTCAGGCAACCATCAGGGACCTAACCTGCTGGCACTGTGACCCTGGACTTCCCAGCCTCCAGAACTGCAAGAAACAGATTTCTGTTACTTATAAGCTGCTTAGTCTCTGGTATCTTGTTACAGTAGCCTGAACAGACTAAGACAATATACTGTGAGATTTATAGTACAAGTACAATGTCCCACAGCACCAGCAGAGAGTATGGGAGGACAAAAGGAAAGTCTACTGCTGTAAAGGTTCTTGCATTATACATAAAGTGGTAAAATAAAGACAAACCAAAACAGACTCTTAATGTCATAAAACAAACTGAGGGGGGTGGGGGGGTTGGGAGAGGGTGGTGGGGTTACATTATATGTTTAAATAAAAAAATAAATTTAATAAAAAAAATAAAATAAAGTGGTAAAATATTATTTGTGTATACGTCAAGCCTAGAGCAACCACAAGAAAAATGAAAGAGAGAGGCAGCTGTTAAGGCAATACTGGAATGGAATGATTAAAATGGAACCATTTAAAAAAATACCTCAATCCAAGAAATCATGATAAAGGGGAAAAAGGAACAAAACAGATGAGACAAACAGGGAAAAAAATACTATAGGAGATGTAAGTTTAACCATACCGATAATTACATTAAATGTACATGGTTTAAGCATCTCAAGAGGGTATTTTCAGACTGTATATGCTATCCATAGGAAACTATATCCTAGCTGTAAGAAACCCACTTTAAAGATAAAGACACAAATGGGTTTAAAGTAAAAGGGTGGAAAAAAGACAGATCCTGCAGACTGTAATCAAAAGAAAAGCAAGAATGGCTGTATCTGTATCAGACAAAGTAAATTTCAGAACAAGGAATATTATCTCTTTACCAGAGATAAAGAGACATTTCATGATGCTAAAGGGTCAATGCTTTAAAAGGCTGGAACCATGTGAACTGTATGTACACCTAATGTCTGCACTTCAGAGTACATGATGAAAACGACAGGGGGGTAAAGCCGGAGAGTTCAACGCTCCATTCTCAGTAATGGACAGAACCTAGAAGGCAGACAACGCGAAGGACAGAGAAGACCGGAACAACGCTATCAACCAGCGTGACCTAACTGACCCTCATAAAACACCTCACCGAACGGCAGCAGGATACTCATTCTCTTCATGTGTTTTACACAAAAACACATTCATCGCGGCAGATTGTGTTCTGGACTGTACACCAAGTCTCCACACGTGTGGTGAACCGAAATGGCACATGGTGTATGTTCTCCGACCACAAGAGAATTCAACTAAGGAGCAACGCGAGGACTACTCGGAAAGCCCTAAATACGTGGAAAATAACACCAACGACACGTTTCTAAATAACCAACGTGTCAAAGAAGAAATCCCAAGGGAAAATGGAAAATATTTTGAACTGAATGCAAACGAAAACACGTGCAACATCTCAAAATGGCAGATGCGGCGAAGCAAACCAGACCGAAGGGTCCAATGACAAAGCCATCTCAGAGCGTATTTTGGCCCAACTGAATGTGTCCGGCGAGGATTAATATGGGCGGCAGTTACTCATCTTACCTACCAGGGCTCCTGAGTTCACTGGCAGCGCTCGGTAAAAGCAAGGATCTCTGCTGGCTCTTCCTGGGGATGCAAAGAAGGAAAATGCCGACTCCCCGGCTCCGTCAGAGACAAGGAAGGCCTGTGCCCAAACTCCACAGCCACTGGAGGCGGCAGCAGCGGTAGGGGGTCGGGGGGCAGGACCCCTGAGGGCGCGAGGACCGGGGGAGGCTGTGGGCAAGGGGACAAGGGGATGCGGGTGGCTGGGCCCAGAAGCCCGAGGCGGGAGAGAGCTGCGGGAGCGCAAACAGGGCTCCGGGCAGGGGGCCCATGTGACAAAAGGCAGAAAGCAGAAAGGCCAGAAAGTCAAGCGGCAGGTTCGGCAACAGCGGGCTGGACATCACAACACAGGTGTCCTGTGAGAAAGGAAACCCGAGGGACCCGCGGCCTGGACGTGGGACCAGAACCTGGGTTTGAGTCCGGATCTACTGCTGATGGACGGCGTGACCATGGTGCAACGTCTCTGCTTCTCTGCGGCCCACTCTCCTCCTCTGTGAAGGAGGCTGAACCCACCCCTGCTTGTCACGCTCGGTGTGTGAGGGGACAGCCTCACCAAACATGTGGCGAAGCACTACGTACCCCGAAGGCCCCAGGGGCAGAAGGCTCTGCAGAGCCGGAAGGTGGCCCGGTGCCCCTGGGGCTGAAGGCAGATGAGGGACACCCCGCAGATGGGATGCTGGATGATAAGTGACAGGATGTGGAAACAAGGTGACTGTGGCAGTGCAGGCCTGGAGTAACCAGGGCCTCGAGCGGCGAGGCTGTGGTGGAAGCACCAAGGAAGAGGCCAGCAACGGGGCCCTTCTGAGATGGGCCATGCTGACAGGCCACGCTGACGGGCCACACCGACAGGCCACGCTGACAGGCCACAGATGCGGCAAGCCAGGGCGAGAAGTAAAATGGAACCTGGGGCTAAAGCAGTGGGTATGTGGCAAACTCTGGGCCCCAAACAGAAAAGCTAGAAAACAGGGCTTATTTTGGTGAGAAGGTGTAACACTTCGAAACACGCTTCGCCCATACAGTAAGAACAGCGGACTCTGGGAAGAAACCAGTCTCATGTAATAAAAATGGTTAATCCTAAAAACCATGTATCTATTCTAAAAGGATCTGGCAGGGGTGCCTGGGTGGCTCAGTGGGTTAAGCCTCTGCCTTCTGCTCAGGTCATGATCTCAGGGTCCTGGGATTGAGCCCCACATCGGGCTCTCTGCTCAGCGGGGAGCCCCATCTCTCTCTCTGCCTGCTACTCTGCCTGCTTGTGATCTCTCTCTCAAATTAATAAATAAAATCTTTAAAATAAATAAATAAATAAAAATAAAAGCATCTGGCAAATAACTCCTGGGTATAATTTCACAAATGCCATTTGGTAGAACACTGTGTCTGAGCTGCACTATATCATTTCTAATGCCTATAAACTTTCATGTGTTGTGATTTTATTGGCAGGTTAGGAAAATGCAAAAATTCACAAATGAGGCCACGCTAGAGAACTACTAATGTGTTATTACAGATGCACCAGAATTCACCGTCAAGTAAACCCTTGGGGCGGACCTACCAGAGTCAAAGCATGTAAAAAGGGAAAAAGATCAGCATGGTGGTTATGTTTAAAAAAAAAAAAAAAAAAAAAAAAATTCTCTGTCCCTGAACTCTCTGCTTTAAAACCCAATCAATCAAGAAAGCCTTATCACCTGAGTCCACCAAACACACATGCGTAATAGAGACCACAGCACCGTTCTTGAGTAGAGTATAACCGTATGGGCCGTGGGCTGTGTGTGAATGAACACAGCGCCAGCCCGAGCCTCGGGACTCCCCACCCACGGTGACTCGGCTGAGAAAACAAGACTTCATTCACTCCAGGAGAACCACGGTCACACGCTCAGATGGGCCTCACCACGTGACAAACGAGACTGCTCACTTTCAAAACGATGACTAGAAATTATGTCTGAGTCATGTGCACTGAAATCCGCTTGGGTCTGAACTTCAAACGATCCCGAAACACAACACAGCACCCAGAGTGAAGCTGGATTCGACCTGAGTAGTTTACTCCGATAACTCAATGGGTGAAGGTCTGCCGTTTCACGAGAATGACAAGCTTTTCCAAGCCTGTCCCAAAGATGTTTAAGAAAAAACCGTCTACCGCGTGCGCATTTGTAAATGACCTCTAAGCCAATCTCAAGAACGAATCAAGGTCCGCCAGCTTTCTGCTAACATGCTACATTTTTGCCCAGAATCAGTTAGTTTAGAAAGCGTACGTGTAGAAAGAAGTTCTAACTAGCATCCTGGGAGTAACTTACTCAACTTTGTTGCTTGCAGCATGTAAAAACGAACCTCAAAAGGCAATAAGAAAAGGGGGCGGGGAGGAGAGGGAAACATCTGGATAGGCTCCAGAGAACTCACCCGTGCAAAGTCAAATGCATATCTGTAAATAAGTTTAAAGTTTGTAGAGTCATTTAATAATGATCTTAAGTATTCCAAAGTATTTCTGAGTTTTTCTGTTGTATCACATCTAGAAAAACAGAATAAAGGCAAATTATAACCTGAGTTTTTTTCTTAACTGGGTCGTAATATAAAACAGAATACCTAAAGAACACATTCATGATGATCTTATTTTTTCCCACATTTCTGATTAAAAAAAATTTCCAATGTACAGAAAAATAGAAAGATAGTAAATAGGCACCCACATACCCATCCCCTGGGTGCATAACAAACACTGTGAGATTTGCATTCTCTCACATTCAGGCACTTTTTTTCTGTACCAGCTACTATTTGAAAGTAACTGGCCAACATTATGACGCTTCAATCCTAAACATGTGAATACCATCATCACTCTTAATATTTTACCAATGTCAACTTTCTTAGCTGATGTACAACCCATATACAGAACTTCCAGTGCTCCCCCAATTTTCTTTATAGATGCTTTTTCTTGATCCAGGATCCAATCAAAGCTCACGTACTGCTTTTAGCTGTTTATCTCCTTATTCTCTAGAAGGGCGTCCTGCCTTTTTCTGTCTTTCTTGACAATGCCATTTTCAAAAAAGGTCGCTTTGCAGAATCCCCGTTTGTCAGATAATTTCCCTAGGATTATGCTTCAGCTAACTACTTATGGTAAGAACACTGCTCATATCCTCCTCCTTGTGTCCCATGGGGAGGCTCCAAATGTCAGTCTGCCCCGTTGTGAGTGAGTCTAAATTGCTTCATTCAATTTAAGTACCATCCCCCAGATTCTCCACGAACAGGTACTTCCCCTCCTCTGAAATGGCATATAATCTATGAGCTGCTATCTGGAGACGAAATCCTGTCCCTCCACAACCTTTCATCTGGTGGCTTTAGCACCCACCTGCTTGAATCGACTGCAAATCTGAAGATGTGAAATGGTGATTTTTTCCGACTCTCTCCTGCTGTGACACTACCGGCTGGAGTTCTTCTATAAAGAGAAGTTCTACTCACCCCCTTTCTTCTTTTCTGGACTTAAGGATTAAGGATTTTTGCTTTTTATTCAGTGTTACGATCTTGCATTGCCTTTTATCTTTGTGATGCACAAATTGTCCTCATGTGGGCAGCAGCCCCTTCAAGCTGGTGCCACTGTCCTTCTACACATCCCCGTCAGTCTCCGAGCATGTCCTTGCTTCTGGCACAAGACATCCCAGCTCACTTTGTACTATCTCTACCCTAGACCTGAAATCAGCTATTTCTCCAGGGAGCTTTGGTGATAAAAACACAATTTTTACAGGTAAGTGACACACGGTTTATTTTTCCTAAGGAAGTAGACTAATTGGCTATTTTTACAAACTGATTTTCTGTTCCTAATATCTAGCCCTTAAAAAGGAGAACCAAGAGTCACCACTTCCACCGTGATATTAACCTTTTCAATGCTGGATGTGCTTCCTACTAAGTGTAAATAATACATATTGTAAGTCTTACCAATGTAAACATTTTACAAACTTTATAAACTAAAATATGGTTCATACTAGAGCACACAGATCTATTTTTTTACACTGATCTATTTTTAGCAATAAAACTGTAAAGGTTTCTTTTTTGTAGCTAACTACAAAACAGTTCCCATAATTTGATAATAAAATATTTAAAAACCAAAAATTAGAGTTCTACAACAATATAGAATGTCCTCTATTTCTTCCTGATTTTTAAAAAGTAAAAAAAAAAAGATAATAATTAGACTATTTTAGAAGTCAGAAAAGGCTTCTTGAAGGGACTGAAATGTTTGCTGACGGTTAAAAGCAGATACCAGATATTTTTAGCAGAGAGGGTCTTTCAGATAAAAGGAACAGCACGTGCAAAGGCCCAGTGGCGGAAGGGGGCATGCCAAGTTCAAAGATGAAAAGGAAACCACTGTGACTAGACAGGGTACATGAAGAGGGGAAGTGAAAAGGAGGTGGAACCAGGCCCTAAAGAGTTTTGTGGTCCAGACTGTTTTGTTTTGTTTTCTAATTGAATGCTAGAAAAAAAAATGGAAGCCACCCTCTACACCATGGGAGAGACCACAATAACTGGGCTTGCATCTTGAAAAACCCACTCTGGATCTCTATGGAGAAAGATTGGGGAAGACCAAAAAAAAAAAAAAAAAAAAAAGATGCTGATAGCCTAGTTAGAGATCTAGTGCCAGACCCCAAATGCGGGGTGAACAGTGGCTCTAAGGACATACAAGAAAGCAGTAAATGGGAGTCTAGGAAACAGGAGGGAACAGGCTTACTCTGCACTGGGCATTCTACTGTATGATTTGATTTTTTTTTAAGACTTTATTTATTTATTTGACAGAGATCACAAGTAGGCAGAGAGGCAGGGAGAAAGAGAGAGGGGAAGCAGGCTCCCCGCTGAGCAGAGAGCCCGATTCGGGGCTCGATCCCAGGACCTTAGGATCATGACCTGAGCCGAAAGCAGAGACTTTAACCCACTGAGCCACGCAGGCGCTCCTGTATGATTTGATTTTTTATTGTTTATATATACATAATAATATTTTATTATTAATATGGGAGAGGGACAAAGTGGAGAGAAGCCAGCTAACCCTAAAACATTTAAGGCCGAGGTCTCTGCTCTTCACTGGAAAGGAAGGTGAAGGACCAAAACCACAGGACACCAGCCAGATATGGGCAGGTGGTTTAGGGGACTCCTGCCCAATGAGAGGAAGAAGAACAGATGTTTCTTGCAACAGATTCAAGGGCAGGGACCACTCATCTAGATAAGAGCTCCGGCTGCACAGCTAACAGAAAAGGAAGGAGCTGCGAGTCTTCGGGCAGGACCACAAGGCCAAACATGAATGAAGCTCAGTTGCCTGCCTGGGAGTCCTGCCACCACCCCGGCCAAAGACATCCTTCTGCTTAAAGACACCCAGAGCTCCTGCCTGGAGTGTAAAGCATAAAATGCCCGAAGTCAAATTTTCACTTCGTGGATGTACTGAAGACAGTGACATGGCTTAGGGCTAATATCATCAATAAAGGGTTTAATCTGCTTGAAAAGGAGCCCTGGTATGTACCCCAATGTTCATAGCAGCAATGGCCACAATCGCCAAACTGTGGAAAGAGCCAAGATGCCCTTCAACGGACGAATGGATAAAGAAGATGTGGTCCATATATACAATGGAGCATTATGCCTCCATCAGAAAGGATGAATACCCAACTTTTGTATCAACAGGGACGGGACTGGAGGAGATTATGCTGAGTGAAATCAGTCAAGCAGAGAGAGTCAATTATCATGGTTTAACTTACATGTGGAGCATAAGGAATAACAGAGGACATTGGGAGGAGGAAAGGAAAAGTGAATTGGGGGAAATGAGAGTAGGAGACGAACCATGAGAGACTGTGGACTCTGAGAAACAAACTGAGGGTTTTGGAAGGGAGGGGGCGGGAGGATGGGTGAGCCTGGTGGTGGGCATTAAGGAGGGCATGTACTGCATGGAGCAATGGGTGTGGTGCATAAACAATGAATCTTGGAACACCGAAAAAATAAAATTAAAAATAAAATAAAATTTAACTTAATTAAAAAAAAAGGGGGCCCTGCCCCACAGTCTCTAGACTGACCCCCATCAGGGAACAGGCCGCTGAGTCACCCAGTTCGAAACACAGATCGCCATCTAGTGGTCACTCCACAAGATCACGTGCAGAGGGATTCCCTGCTACAGGGCCTGTGAAAAACCTGGCTGGGGTACTGCAGCAAGCCCCCTAAGACTTTCCAGAAAGCAGCGGGATCTTCAGCCCGTCCCCCCTGCTTTTTGGTGTAGCACAAGTGAGAAAACTCCTATGGGCCCAAGAGTGACAGACCATGCCTCTCCACTCAGGGACATCACCTCCCAAAACAAAATGTGCACCTATCGTGGGATGGTTTCTTTTGTGAGTTTTGCTCCTATAACAGACTCAGAAGCACCAGGAGTTGGAACAATAAGCCTCAAAGGTTCTGAAGCCAAAAGTAAATTCTCCATTACCTGGGCAAAGGCCTTTACCCCTTCACTTAGCCAAAGGTATTTTTCTAGCCCCTCATCAGTTCTATGCTGAGTCAGCTACATCTCCAACATTGTTTTGTTCTGTTTAGGGTAAACATCCCTATAAGCTTAATTCATCAGAAGTAACCTAAAGCCCATGTGTTGGAATAAGGCGATAAGCAAAACAAATAGCCGACTGAAATGAGCTGTGCCTTCTGACTGAGAATGATCTACAAAGATTAGCAATGACTGTCCCCCACCAACTGCCGTCACTCCTTCCAGCACTCACAGAAGACTGGCCCGGTGGGGCCGGGCAGAGTTCTGAGAGCTCAGGTGTGAACCACAGCGCACCACTTCCCCTTCCTGGTTCGAGAGGCGCTGGCGGAGACACCCAGGAAGTGGTGGAGCTCATTCAAGCCTCTGGTTCCAAAACCCACGGGCTTTCTGTCTCTAGCACGCTCCCACTGTACAGTAACCATTTCTTTTTGAGCTTAGCATTTTCATCAAATATACTAATATATTATAAATACAGTATTGTCATATAACTTTAATTCCAGTTTGAGTTCAAAACTTCCCTGGGCACGTTTAATAAAACTAAAAGAGAACAAAAAAGAAAAAAAAAATCCAAACCAGAAGACAAAACAGGTAATTCAGAAGATGAAATACCTTCCGTCTTTCCAGCCTATCAGTGATTAGTTTCCATCCTTATTTACTTCCTGTCCTTATTTACTGGGCGTGCACACCGTATGCACACGGTACTTAATCAATTCAAGAAGCCTGGAGAGAAGTCGCCTTATTATTTTTGGATCTTTTGCCTGAACTTTGCTTCCAAGCCCCTGCCCTGAACGGCCTGTCTTGTTCATGGACTTTGTTTCCCCAGGATGTAGAAACACTGCGCTTGAACGTCATGGCCGTTCAAATACTTGCTGAACAAATGATGCATCTAGGGAGGCCCAAGGGAGGGGGAGTGGAGGTTCTTAAAACTTGACATTGGACTATTCTGAACTATAAAGAACCTTAGAGGTTATCCTGAGTTAATTATCTCTTCCTCCGTCATGGGGAAAGCCGTCTCAGAGCTGCACAGCGAGAAAGGAAAGCAGGCTCCTTAACGTCCTGAGTGGGTCGGGCTTGTCATTCCACCCCAAATGGCAAGGACCAAGTTTCGTATGGGAACCCTCTGCCACCAAGTGCGTCAAGCCAAGTGTTAAGCAGGGCTCCCAACAAAGGGCCGGCAGGGTTCCTGCAATCCCCCTCTGCACCCCTCCTCCAGGGAGCTGCGCACTCCCCAGGGAAGGTGGCCTCCACATGGGAAAGGCCTGGCATTGTATAACTTTCTTTGGTAAAGACAAACGTCAAGAAGAATCCAGAATGAGGTAAAATGGATATTCCACCCTCCTTCTTAAGACAAATGAAAGTGTGTCTGAAAAATATTAACGTGCCTCCTCTGAAGCCTTGAAATAAAACCTTGATATGGCCATGCCTTCATCAAGACAAGGAAGTGCTCGGAAGCAGCAAGGAAAACCATGACAGTGAGTAGATGTAAACCTGTCAAGGAGATGTGCCCAACACCAAAGAGATAAAGAGATTTCAGAGGGCTTAATCCCCCAAACTCTAGACACCATGCTGTTGACTTTTACCTAAAACTCCTTTGCCATCAGACAATAGTTGTTACAGGAAGAATGTGACTTAAGAAGTCTGGGGCTTTCTTCTCCTTTCTGCCACTTACTTTTAACACATCATGTATCCCTGCTAAGCCTCAGTTTCCTCATTTGTAAAATGTACAGGAGAAAGCCTGCTCTGTCTTCTTCACCAGGCAGCCATGAAAACCATAATCAACTACTAAAGCCAGGTGCAAAGACAGCATTTTTATCGATAACAAATGGACGGCACTAGTAAGTTGGCAAGTCCCAAATTGTTTCAATAAAACCATGAAACCATTTCCACTCCAGTTTCAATCCAGTAAATATCAAAGTCTATTATTCCAAGTTGAAGTGCAAAAAAAAGATCAAAGTTACCATGTTAAGAATCAGCACTTCACCTTCTAGGACCACGGAAATATTTATGTACCCGTCCCAACCATATCCTTCAATGCCCAGCAGAGGGTAACAACTGTTTTCTTGAATGAAACTCTTAGTGTGTGCTCTCCCTCACTCACACATACACACGCAGGTGCGCAAAGTGAACTCATAAAACCACTGGGTTTTTTGTTTTGTTTTGTTTTGTTTTCCCTTATTCTGGCTCAGGTAACAAAAACAAAATCATTATTATTACTTTTTAATTGCCAGAGTAATGAAGTTCCAATTTTTCCCAAAGCTAAAATCAGAATATATAAAATAGAACATATCAAATATTTTCATTCCTAAGTTAAACTCAAGTCAACATCTTCTCCCTACCCGAAAGCCAGATGCTATTACGCCTTTACTGTTTAAGCTCTAAGCCTGTGCTGATAGGACAGCCACCAGACACACGCGGCCACCGAGCTCTTCAGACGCAATTAATGCAAACCGAGGTGGATCAGAAATGTAAAACATGCACCAGAGTTTGAAGGTTTAATATGAAAAAAAGAACAGCTCATTAATTTTTAAAATACTGATTATATATTGGAATAATAACAGTTTGGATATTTGGAGTTAAATAAAATATATTAAAATTAATTTTACCTGTTTCTTTTAACCTTTTTAATTTTTATTTATTTATTTTTTTAAAAAAAGATTTTATTTATTTATTTGTTAGAGGGAGAGAGAGCAAGCGAACACAGGCAGACAGAGTGGCGGGCAGAGGCAGAGGGAGAAGCAGGCTCCCTGCCGAGCAAGGAGACCAATGTGGGACTCGATCCCAGGACGCTGGCATCATGACCTGAGCCGAAGGCAGCTGCTTAACCAACTGAGCCACCCAGGCGTCCCATCTTTTAGCCTTTTTTAATGGGACTATTAGAAACTTTAAAATGACACACTGGCTCACATCTATAAGAGGCTTCTAGTGGGCAGATCTGCTCTAGAAGAATACTAAAATAAATAATATACATTCCATAAAAATTTTAATTTAACTTCATGTATAATGTCCTCTTCACCATATAAAAATGGGATTTGGTCTTTTACACTTTTATGGCCACAGATGAATTCTGCCAGAGCAGCTGGTTTCCTCCAGTCACCCAGCCGGGACTCCCTAACCTCCCTTGGAAACAGCCAGCTGGGGAGTGCATGGAGCCCTCCCCCCCAACTCTATGCCCAGAGCAGCCTCGGGACTTACTGTAGAGAAGTCATTCCTTTCAACCATTCCTGCAGAGTAAAATAACCCATGTTTTGTGCATCCAATTTCCAAGCTAGGACAAGCATAACTACCTGTATAAAAACAAACAAACAAAAAATTAGAAAGACCAACCAAATCAGAATGAAAGATCTCAGGAATTACAACATATCAACAACTTTCCAGACGCTTCTGCTTACGGTAGTTTAGTCACCGAAATATAAACAGGGTAACTTCAAAGATGCGTTCTAGTTTGGAAAACAGCTAAAAAAAAGTCTGATCGTTCGTCTGTTGACGAAGGCTTAGGGAACATGAACTCTTACGATGCATGATGGTGGAAGTGTAAAGCCAATAACCTCTCCAGAGCCAAATTCTGCAATATTTACCAAAACTAAAACCAGTTACCAGTTAGTAACTGGTTTTAGTAACTTGTGGAAAGTTACCTTACAGATACATGTACACAAAGAAGTTATTATTCAACAATATTTTCTGCAGTATTACTTATAGTAGCAAAGCCTGAGAACAACCACACATCTATCAATAAGGGCCTAATTAAATACTTCCTTGTTGAATGCTTTCTACACAAAGAAATACTATGCCACCATTAAGACAAATGAAGTAGAGCCATCAGCAGAAATGGGGAACAATCTCTTACGGTTTATTCAGTGAAAAGAGCAAGTGTAGAGCAGAGGACTACAAAAATAAAAAGTGTGATGGGTCATATGTAATAATGGAGCCGTATCACAGACACACAATGATGTTTGTGAATTTAACTGTATAGACTGGAGGGAAATTATCTGAAAGGAGCCCAACGTTCCACTTTAAAAAGCGCGGTGCCTGGACCGAGCACAGGCTGAGTGGCCCAGCCCGATCACTTCTCAGTGGGGCACTGTCCTGGCTTCTAGGGAACCTTCGGAAACACTGTAAGTATCAGGAACTGTGACAGCTCTAGTTTACAGCACAGCTTATCACTTAGCAGCTTTAGAGAAAAGACGGCTCACAGATCCTGATGGTGAGCTTAATAAAGCCTGCAGGTGTAAAGTCAACGTTTCAAAGGTACGTCCAGCTTCTAGCAGTCCAGGGCTCCGCACAGCGACAGAGCTGACCCTGCCCATCCATGAGTGTGGAAGATGAGGAGCCTTCCCATCTCGTCTACCTCAAAGACCCAACATAAGACGAGGAGTAACTGAAAAGGAAAGGAGGTCAGACCTAGACAGGTAAAGAAGGGGATCTGCTAGGACCATCCCACCACTCTGTGGGGCTGGTTACCTCTGGACGTTGTCCATACCTAAGGGACACCTTGAGCCCTGAACCAGGGCTATACACTGACGAATGGCTACATGTCCACCTGTTGTAAGAACAACAACAAAAAACAATGGGAAGAAAACAGATGTTTCTGCAAACGTTGGCCAGGGACTGGCATATTCCATGTTTGGCAGTTAATCTGGTTTCTTTACATAGGATGTAAAGGCTTCATTTCAACTACTAGAAGAACTTCCCCAAACATTAATCCACCATCCATTTGGCCCCGCTGGGTCAGATGGTGATGGTGGTTAAGAGGATGACATAACAGGAAAAAAGCCTACTTAGAGCCTTTATATACTAAAAAGCAATCCCTGTGTTAAATGTGATCAGGTGGGGCGCCTGGGTGGCTCAGTGGGTTAAAGCCGCTGCCTTCGGCTCAGGTCATGATCCCAGGGTTGTGGGATCAAGCCCCGAATCGGGCTCTCTGCTCTGCAGACAGCCTGCTTCCTCCTCTCTCTCTGCCTGCCTCTCTGCCTACTTGTGATCTCTATCAGATAAATAAATAAAATCTTAAAAAAAAATTTATATAAAAAAAATGTGATCAGGAGTGAAAGAGCTATGAAAAATTCTTGATCATTGCAACCTACTTAAAACCCTAATGAATAATTAATTATTCAAAGAGCTGGACAAACTCTACATTAGGCTGGAACAACTACTGAGGGGGATAGACTGTGACTCAGTTTCCCAACTGATCTCCCACTGGAGGCACACAGGCCCATACCACTTTTTAAACATCTAGCCTAATTACTTTATTATAACCAGGCCTTTCAGATACAAGAACATAAACAAGAAAAAAATAACCGGTCACACCATACCAATTGCAACGAAAAAATTTTGCTTAGAAATCAAATTAGATTGGAACTTGTTGCCTAGATGGCCTCATAAAACTAACACACCGTTGCTTTTTTACTGTTGCTTTATTTGTTAAGGGACAAAAGAGGTAAGGAAAGTAGTCAACTGACTTGCCTGCCTTAATAGGCTACACTTACATTTTCTGGTTCGACACCAATGTCTTCACAGAATTTCTCCATGCCTTCAGGGCCTACGACATCATCAGTACCTGCGATGAAATGAAACCTTATATAAATTAAATCTTACCGGATACACTATTACTCCTAAGCAGTATTTTACAGTTAAAATATGATTAAACGAAACTAAAATCAACTAACACTTACAGGCCATAATCCTTTCTGAAAAAAGAGGTCACCAAGCATAAACCAGAAAATATTCTGGAATTTCCATTACTTTTTAAAGATTTTTTTTTTTTAATTTACTTATTTGTCAGATAGAGAGAGAGCACAGGAGTGAGCACAGGCAGACAGAGAGGCAGGCAGAGGCAGAGGGAGAAGCAGGCTCACCGCCGAGCAAGGAGCCCGATGCGGGACTCGATCCCAGGACGCTGGGATCATGACCTGAGCCGAAGGCAGCTGCTAAACCAACTGAGCCACCCAGGCATCCCTGGAATTTCCATTACTTTTTAAAGGATTCGGCTCTGCACAATCATTTAAGTCAGTTTATTTCCATGTCTTCCAACCTGAGGACACAGGCTCCACATAATTTGCATCGAGAGATAAGGCTACCTGAGTTCAACTCCTGCTCTTTCAAGGAGCTTACAGCTCTATCTTATTTTGGTGATAATTTCAATATACACAATAATCTCTGGAAAGCCAACAGAGAACCACGTAACATTCTTTACAAAATTAGCTGGGAAATAACATAATTGCTTCTCTTCTGTAGGAGAAAAGCAAGAAGTCTTTCTGTTCTTGATAAGGCAATAAAGCCTCTTTCTTCCCACTCTGGCTTCAGCTTTGTTTCCTCCTAAAAGAACTGCCTACATGTTCTATCTCTACTTTACCTCCCATTGATTCTTCAACCACTGCAATTGAGTTTCTGCTCCTCTCTCTAACTGAAGCTCTTCTTGCCAAGGTCACCACCAATACCTTCACTGCCAGATCTAACAGACAGCCGGTTTTTATTTTATCTGACCTCTCTGTGCTATCTGAAACTTTGGGGTTCTTTCTTCACGAAGTTTGCTTCCTCCCACAGTTTCGGGAAGTACCCTCTCTCAGCTGGTTTTCCTCCTACTTCTCTCTTGGCTTCTTCATGTGTTCCTTTGCTTTCTCCCAACTTGTTAAATTTGACGTGCGGAGCTCCATCTTGAAACCTCTCCTAGTCCATTCTATTCCCTCTGAAACTTGAAATGTAAGTTTCAAGGGCGCTCAAGCTCTCGGGCCCACGCTTTCCCTCTTAGCCTGGGACTGTCTACCACGTCCTGTCGAATGGCCACAGCTGAACTCATCTTCTGCCCCGCACCACCTCCTGCATTTCGTTTTCAGCCACCACCTGACTGGCTAGATCATCTCTCCATGCCACGCCTGCTTGTCCTCCCATAGTCCGTCTCGGCTGGTGGCCCCACTGGAAAACAGAAACCTGGGAGTCATCCTGGACTTTCCCTTCTTCTACACGCTCCGCGTCTGGTCAACTAGCAGGTGCAATGCCAATTTTTCCTTCCAAATATTTCTGAGTCGCACCTATCCCATGCTGGCCTGTTCAGGCTCGAATCTCCCACGCAGACGACCACAGCAGTGTCCTTGGGATCTCCTGAATTCCATGGCCCCGCACCCCCGGACCCACCCTGCACACGGCCACCTAAAGGAGCCATCCCAGACACAAACCCCACGCTGGCTTCAAGCCCTTCCGTGGCTCCCCACTCCCTAAGGATGAGGTCCAAAGTCTGGCACATCCAGTAAGGTTCTCTAGGATTTAGCGCCTCCCTTCCTCTTCAGTCTCCCCTCTCTCCACCTTCAGCTCAAGGTTCGCAGAAAGAAAAGAATCAAGAAGCAGTCCTCACTGAATAAAAACTGAGCCCCAGAGACATTTTCCTGTGGTTTGCTCCGCACACACGTCCTGCCACAAACCCAACACCAGACCGTTCTCTGTGGCCTCAGCCTGTCTTCCTCTCCCTTCCCCGTGTTAGCTGGCCAGCTCGTTCAGTCTTGAAGACTGAAACCAGACAGGGAGTCCCCCATGACCCCGCCATGCCAGGAGCGCTCTTCTCACATGCGGCCCATCTGCATTAAGTCCTGGCTCCTGTGTCTTTCCCTTGTGATTCCTCCAAAGTAAGAGCTACTGTATTTCCAGGGGACCCTCGGCCCACCACCTGGCACCGAGCAGTTGCTTTTAGAAAGCGTACTGAATGGGGCGCCTGGGTGGCTCAGTTGGTTCAGCGACTGGGCCTTCAGCCCAGGTCATGATCCTGGAGTCCTGGGATCGAGTCCCGCATCGGGCTCTCAGCTCCACGGGGAGTCTGCTTCTCTCTCTGACCTTCTCCTTGCTCATACTCTCTCTCAAGTAAATAAATAAAAATATTAAAAAAAAAAAAAAAAAGAAAAAAAGAAAGTGTACTGAATGAATGAGTGAAGAGTGGAATACAGGAGTCACTCTACAATCTGCACAGCCCCTAGATCTAGCCAGTCCTGCAGAATCCCACCATCTTCATAGGTCTGTTTCATCCAGGTAACATTTACCGGACACCCAGTGGACCTTTGCTAAAGATGAAGAAAACATGGGCCCTGCCCTCCAGGAAGGAAGACAGAACATAGGAATAATTCCTTTTTTCTTCTTTTTCATTCATTCTTTTTTTTTTTTTTTTATTAAGTAATCTGTACACCCAACATGGGGCTTAAACTCACAATCTGGAGATCAAGAGTTGCATGCTTAACCATCCAAGCCAGCCAGGAGTAATTTCAATACAAAATAATGATAAACAGAGGCGCCTAGGGGGGCAGGGTCCACGGAGCACGTGACACTCGATCTTGGGGCTGTGGTCCAAGTGCTATGCTGGATGTAGAGATTACTTAAAAAAATAAAATAAAATCTTTAATAATAATAATAAACAACAATAAATGTATAGGGTGGCTGTCCTCAACAAAAAATGAATATTAAAATCACTTAGAGGGCTTGTTGGAAAGTCTTATGTCATTTCCCTGCTTCAAAGCCTTGGCTCCCCTCAAGTCAAACTCGGGCCCTTCCCTTGTAATGTGGCCACTGCAAATATTTTCTCTGCATGCTGTTATTCTCCTTTGCATCACAAGTGTGCTGTTTTGTTACAAGGTGTTTTGTTTCACATATTCAAATCTGTTCCCCTTTTCGGGGATTTTCTTTTTTTCTCCTTTTATTTTACAGGTTTTTCTAATTTGCTTATCTTGATTACTGGGGGAAAAGTTATTGTTCAAAGAAAAATTTAAATACCGAAATCTTTAAATAATACTTAAACATTAAGACAATAATAAAAGTTATCATCCAAATAAAAGAACTGCATTTTTAATCCAGCTATGTTCTGCTACATTAATACATACACATGATACAAAAGTTCATGTAAAAGTGAAAGTGAAAAAAAGTTAGAAAGCAAGTTTCCCCTCCAGCCCTTCCCTACTCCTCAGAGACAATCATTTATTAAATAGTCCTTTAAATAGCCTTCCCAAAATAAGTTGCTTATACAATTCTACAGGCATGGAATAGGTCCATATTTATTTGCTGTTTCTGTTCGTCCATGAAATTCTCTGTGGCTTTCCAGGGAGAATCTGATCATTTCATCTCCAGCCAATGTTCGTTTTTGCCTGCTCCTTTCCGATGACTTATTCCCCATTCTTTCCATCTCTTGTCTAACAGCACTGGCTCATCATTTCCAAAACAATGGCAAATAGGCATCGCCAGGGGTGAGCACCCTTATCTCTCTTCACTCAAATGAAAACACATTCAGCATTTTACCACCTGACAGGCTGCAAGCTCTGGCTTTGAGGGTGTGTGTACCCACACATGGGCAGCAGGTAAATATTCTGCAAATGACACAAGAATACAGCCACACGCGAAACCGCTCCAATACACAAAGTCAGGGCAAAGTAGACTAAAAAGAAAAAGGTGTTTTCTCCCTTTCCTTACCAGTCGAGCACAAGTCCTCTCAGACCTTCATGCTTTCGGACTTAGGTATGAGCAAATACACAATGAAATCACTTATCAGTTTGCTGACATACAAGGGTTCACTCTAGGCCTGTAAATCCTGCCCCTCGCTTAGGTCCCCACATGTACCTGGTGGTCTGCCCCGGCGAGGGCCCGCACACGCGCTCTGCTAGCTGGCCTGTCTTCCATCACCTCGCTGCATGGAAGCGTGTGTACGGGTCACCATCCTGGCCATGGTTCTACTACTGTAAAGATTCCGGTGACAAGATCCAAGAAGACTTCGTCTCAAGAGGAAATATCCACCCATTCCTATTATGCTAAGAGGTTTTGTTTTTAGGAACAGGTGCCTTTTTGGTATCTACTGGGAGGACCCCTTGAGAGGTAGTTGCAGATGTGAAAGAGTTACTTTATAATTCATTTAAAATTCCTGTCTTTGATTTCCATTCCTCCCAAATGGAAAAGGGCTCTTCTGCCGTAACCTGTCCTTGAGCCTTGCAAGGTGCCTGCTTTTCCCCAGGCCTGCGCACAGGCCCTTCGTGGGTCCCGGCTGACTTTCCCGCCTTGTCCACCCTCCAGCCTGGCCACCTCTCTCTGCCAGCGTTCAGCCCAAAGATGATGCTGTTGGCCTGAGTGCACCCCAGAGCCTGGCACCCAGCAGGCCCTCAGGTGAGGTTTGCTGGTGTGTACTGTGTGGCCATCACGTTAAGGTCTCCAGGGAGCTTCCTTTCCTCCAGATTCTACGGGATGCCATTGTCCTATTGCCTACAATACCTCATCTGCTGTTTCTAAAGAGCAAGTTTTAACCGTATGACTTGCAAGGGCATGACTCTGCCCAAAGTAGTATTTTATCCTAAAAACCGTAAAATACAACTTGTCGATCAACATTATTTAAAGATACCCATAACTCTGCTACTTAGAACAATTTTTCTCTTTTTGCCACGGTCTTTCTCGTGCATGAACTGGGATTTAGTCGTAATCACGCTGCTCGTTAGGATCAGGAATTTATCAATTCACGCACAGAATTCAGCCATCTTAACTCTATCACTAAGAATTGAGAATTCTTCATTCTGAATACAGAACTGGCTGACACGAAGTGGGTTAGAGGTGAAGCATGAAGGAGATGATTTTTAAAAGTTGCGTCTAAAATCCCAAGCTGTGGATTGCCCTGGTAACAAGCTAGTGGAGATACACTTGGAAGGCAGATATACTGACAATGCTCTAAAAAAAAAGGAGTCCTCCCACTTTCCCCACCGTCTTAAGCAGGGGCCCCTCATAAATATATTTAACCTTTTTCATGGTGGTCTCGAGCCCTCAAAGGAAAGCTTCCATAATGCCACCACGCTGCATCCCTGAGGCAAAGGAGGCCACACTGTCCCTTACGTTACCCGTTACCCAGAGCCTCTGTTCCCTTGCTGACAGAACACTTGGTCACTAAGCATCTGCTCCTGGTCCTTAATCTCATTTTGGTAAACCAAAACACAATCCTATCATAGAACTTAATCCAAAACAGAAACTAAGGGCCTAGAGTCCGGCCTTGGAGAACTTCTATGATCTACATATTCGTGAGCTTCCTTGTAACTCTGACATTGACTGTTGGCACGTGTTGTGCTTAATTCCTTATTCTTAGATAGACCTCAGAAAGTAGAAGTTATCAGGTCAATTGCTTAGGTAACACTGGTTATTTTTAATCCTAATGGAAAGAGCTGGGACTCCTGTTTCAGATGGAGGTCCGCCATGGGCAGGGTAAGGAGTATAACGGAGAACTCTGGGAAGACGGGAAGGGGCACCCCAGTGAGACAACTACACCACAAAGGCCCCTACTGCCCCCCTACCCACCCCAGATGAGAGTGCAAGGAGTCAAGCCCATGCCAATTGCTCTTTCCCAAGGAAACAGAACTCACCATGGGTGGTAAAGCCTTCCTCTTGCCAGCTAGTGCCCCAATCCCCTCCCCTGCCCCCCCCCCCGCAAAGCCTCCTAGCCTGCCCCCCACAGACTCATCCCACAGCACAACCTGACAGTCGCCCTGGGTCATGTCACCATTTGCTTTTCTTGAATAATGATCTACAGCTTTTATTCATGTGCTTGGGATATTAGAAGGGAAAGCAGGTATCAGCTGGGGCTCCTCGTTAGTCCCAATATCAAGCCATTTTCCTACCAACACAGGAAAAGAAGACAAAATGGGGGAGGGGAGTAAAAACAGGGATGGCCGCACCCACAAAAACTGTTTGCAGAGATGAACTGCAAGGAACCACCCGCAGGGATTTCAAGGAACCTAAAGAATGTGGCTTAATCTTTATCCCAAATGTCACCTTCCTGAGCCAGAGAAAAGCAAACAACAAGGAAAACTGTAGCCTGCTCTCTTTTTAAAGGACACAGAAATGTGGCTATACCATGAAATAATGTTTGCTTGGAAAGAAAGAAAGACACACACACACACACACATCAAAATAGCTATGCTCTGATGGCAGAATTAAGTGTACTTTTTGTCTGTTTAAAAGACAAAACTTTTTCCTTTTCATAACCCACTTCCATAAAAATCAATGTGAACCAAAACAAGAAAGCAGAAAACAGGGGTGCCTGGGTGGCTCAGTGGGTTAAAGCCTCTGCCTTCAGCTCGGGTCATGATCTCGGGGTCCTGGGATCGAGTCCTGCATCGGGCTCTCTGCTCGGCGGGGAGCCTGCTTCCCCCTCTCTCGCTGCCTGCCTCTCTGCCTGCTTGCGATCTCTTGTCTGTCAAATAAATAAATAAAATCTTAAAAAAAAAAAAGCAGGGGCGCCTGGGTGGCTCAGTGGGTTAAAGCCTCTGCCTTCGGCTCAGGTCATGATCCCAGGGTCCTGGGATCGAGCCCCGTGTCGGGCTCTCTGCTCAGCGGGAAGCCTGTCTCTCTCTCTCTCTCTGCCTGCCTGTCTGCCTACTTGTGATCTCTGTCTGTCAAATAAATAAATAAAAATCTTGAGGGGGGAAAAAAAAAAAGCAGAAAACCTTCACAGTCAAAGTAATGCAAATATTAGAAGACCACATTCTGCACCCAAGTATCAAACACTTGGCAAAGGGCCAACCACTTTTCCTAGGAGTACAAAATGTCTTCAAGAGATTCACTTTCTCACGATGTGACATGGAAACATACATTCCAACACTATGTAAGTACTGTACTAAGGTCCATGCCCTGCAAACAAAACCCAGCTCCAACTAGTTCAAGCAATGAAGGAGAATTCATTAGAAAGATATTGGAGTAGCTCACGAAAATCAAAAGACCTACAGGGAAACATGATCATGTCCTTTCGAGTCTACCACCACCAGAAGAGAAAATGCTCTTCTCCTAGCTTCAATCTGAAAATCCCAGGGAATTTGATCTGATTGGCCTGGCCCGAGTTACCTGCCAGCCCCTGGAACAACTTCTGTGGCCACAGGGACAAGGTTCTTACCAGAAAACGAACAGGGTGCGACAGGGGATGGGGGCAGGGTGGGGCAGGGAATGCCAAGATCAGACCACAGGAGGAACCCTGGCTTTGACGCGTAATAAAAGGGTGCGGGAACCAGTTATGAAAACGTCCTGAGTAAGTATGAAGGCGGCTATTAAGCTAATGAAGAGGCTTCCGAGATGAGCAGCATGACCAGCAAGAGCTGGTGGATGGCAAAGCGGAGAGAAAACCCTCCAGGTGGAGGGACGGCAATGAGTCAGGGGGCAGTCTTTTAACCTGGAGGGGGCAGGGCCTTTGCAGCCGGAGCGGAGTGTTAGGGAGTGGCATGTCTGATCTGCTCAAGTTTTTTGTTTTTGTTTTGCTTTTCAAATAAGCTCATAGGAGGTCCATGAAACGTAGCTGGGAGCAGAGACAGAGGACAGGAAAATCGGTTTCAAAGGGGCTGGAACTGTCAAATGTACAGGCTAGGAAAGGGCCAGAAACACAGCAAAGAGGAAGGGCAGAAGAGCCTTCAGCTCAAACTTGTCTGGAAATACTCCTTTTCTTTTCACACTGCACACAGCCACAGTGACAAGCCACCCTGGATTTCATTCGGATATTATCCAACCAGTTACTGGGAGCTGCCCAAACAGGACGGAATTTGAGACCCTTTAAATGACAAAACAAACATTTTCTGCCAGATAATCTTTCAAAATAGACACTTAATATAAGAAATTCCATTGCACATAAGGGTTCACAGCAGCAAAGCTTATGTTAACTTTGATGTACGAACCAGAGAGTCACCCACTACCAGCATTCTAAGTAGGTTTCCTAGCAATCCTGAGTATTGCTCCCAAGTGCATTCATCTTTTCAGTTCCCTTCTAGTGTTCTGAATTCTTTGGCTTAGCTGCTGGCTATAAATAGGACATTTGGTGACTTGTTTCGACTATGTTCCCTCCCTCACACAGGAAGAGACGGCACACAAACCACATTAGAAAAGTACACATTATTAAATTCTTCACTCTTTCCTAAGGTAGTCCTTACTTTCATGAGGGACGGTCTCAGATCATCTAAATGAGGACCTACCTGCATATTCGTAGAACCACTCTAAGCATCTCTTACTTGAAAAGGCTTCTTCTTCGGTCTTTATTCTGGTTGAATCGTATTTCCTATACATGCTAGAAATGGAGAAAGGAGTCTGAAATTATTTAAAGATGCGGAGTTTCTTTTAGGTGGCAGACAGTTTTTCCTCTTTTACCCAAACCAGACATCTATTGAACCAGTATTTCCAGTATATTTTAAACATTTTGCTTCCTGCACGTGGAAGCTTCAGCTTTTATAACTACAGTTTTAAACACAGTCAGACCCCAAACAGAATTAAATGGTAAATACTTGATACAGGTTTTGCTCTGATTAAGAAGTACTCAGTAAGGACTGATTTAATATACTCCCTTCTACCTCACTAGCCATAACAACCTACAGAATGATATAGTGAGACACAGCCAGAACTGGCTATTGTTTCCTCCCAGCAATGACCCTAGAACTCACTCCTGTCTTGGCATTAAATTCTCCTTTCATGTCTTACAAATCAGGGTGGGCACAGAACGCAGTCTAAGGAAGAACCCATCAGTATTGGACACGTCAAGGGAACATTAAGCAAATAAAAAGAAACATAAAATTATGTCCAAGCGTCTAAGGGGAAAAAAACCTCAAGAGAGAGAAGTACAGGAGCCTGGCTTTGGCCCCTCTCCTGTCATGCCCCACTGGTATGGAAACACCCAGCACAAGCTGCAGAACCAAGTCAGGAAGCTGGACAACCTCCTCCTGCAAAGATGTGACTCTGCAGGAGTTCTGTATTTTGTGATGACTGGGAGCTAAGAACCAAGATGTTCCCCATCTGGGGAGGGGAGAGAAAGCAGGATCTTTAAAACAGTCCTTTCAACAGAAAACTTATGACTATATACCTTTTCTTTTCCTCATTTATATATAATTTGCCTAAACAGGTTAAGAGTCTGCATATATATATATCAACACTTAAGAATATAGTTTTAATTTACATATTATATGTTACAAAGATCATACACAATTACATTTTAGTAAGAATTTATTCATGACCTAGACATTCACCAGAATATCTGTATATAACCGGTTAGAGATTCTGGGTTTTCATACCGAGCATGGCTGTAGGGTTATCAAGATACTGAAACAGCAAACCCCCCAGGTTTGTATTTCTTCTATAGGCCATACTACCCAGAAACAAGGATGGGATTGACTGGCCAACGGTTCAGAGAGCTTCCAATCCTGGGCCGAGACATTCTCAGCTCACGGTCTGTAAGCGATCAACATGGAGACCTACCCCTCTCGAAATACTCTACATAAAAAAGGACAATTGAGACTATTTGGTAAATAAAAGAAAGATACCGATACACGTGATTACATGAATGAACCTCAGAAACACATACTGAGTCAAAGAAGCATGACACAAACGCGCCGCTCACGTGAAATGCCCAGGAAAGGCCAATCTGTACACGGCCGCTAAATGGGGGGTTGTGGGCATCTGGGGGTGAGAATGGGGCTGGGGGAGGACTGTGAATGGGCCTCGGGGATCTCACTGGGGGGGTGGACATCTTCTAAAACTGGTTTGTAGTGATGGCTGCGTTAACTCTTAACTCTTGGTAAAAATCACTGAATTGTACGCTTAATGTGGATGAGAGCTACGGTATGTAAATAAAGTTGGCTATTTTTTTTAAAAGACCAAGAATGAAACTCAGCCAAAGCTACAGACCCCTATCCCTCGGGTAGCCAGTGAAATGCTATCCTATTGGCAAGAGGACCTCACACCCTCCTGCAACACAGCTACCGGTTTCTAAGGAGATTTCTCATACGGAGTTATCCCAGCGAGTGGGGAGAAGTAAGGAGGGCTGTAGATATAGTCACAGACTGCCATGTGACTATTAGCACTTAACAGCTCCATGACCAGAGCATCAGCACCACCAAAGAAGTATCAAGTGACTGGCTTCCCAAAGCTGAAAATCACTGGTCGAAACCTTGCTGGTGATTGTCTTAGTCACTGCTACCTTCTTACAGTTCACATTTGCTGCTCATCTGGGCTAGGACGAGGGAGGCCATTTTCAGAGTCGAGTTCTCTATCCTTCCAAACGAGGCAGAGCATATTAAGTATCATGGCAAGAAAACAACAGAACGATCTAATGTAATCCCCTTGGTTCATAGATGTGAATATTCAGGCCCATGAGTGAAGGAACCTATGGAGCCAGAATGGAGGAAAGTGGGAAAAAGGCAGAAAAGATTGAAATTATGATGTCTGTTCCCAATGACTCATGAAAATCCAGGTAAAAGATTAAAGATGCCTAAGATAAACAAGTCTATTGACTTTCGGAGTGACCAAATTCAACAGTGCACTTGTCTGAAAGAGAAGTGGTTTGCGGGGTCTTATTTTTCATGGTTTCTAAGAAATTCTCATTCATCTGAGACTGGCCTGAGCCGCTAACACTCCCAGCAGGCTCAGAGTGGCCAGGCCCCGAGGCGCTGCCCCAGCCACTCCGCCCTGGGGGCCCTCCTGAAAGCAATTATGGATTCCTGTGATTGTGTTTGGTGAGACCCTCTTAGAGGACAGATACATACCAATCCTGTGGTCCTCAACCGGCACAGATGGCAAGCCCTTGAAAGGAAAGAAAGAGACTCTACACCAGTTTTGGTGGCTCCAACGGACTGAGATATAAGTTCAATTTCTAAGAACTCGACTTACCTAATTGGGATTTCTTTCATAAACCCACACGTAAAATAAATATCCCAAGAAAATTACACTCTGAAAGTGTGCCTCTTTGATACATGTCAGTGTGTCTGATCTACTGGCTCTGCGACATACCCATCGTGTCTACTTTTCTTGGCGGATAAGTCATCTCCGGATGCAGGTCTTCTCTTTTTCCTCGGCGGCATCACTTTACTAAAGCAGTCTGAAGAGCTGCACGAGCGCAGGCTTCCTGGGGACAAAGAGTCACAGGGCACAATAGCCAGTTTAGCCACATCCTAACATCCCCAGAGAGCGCCACCCGCCAAGTTAAGAACGTCCACAGCTTGTGCGATGAAGGGTTTTGATGCTATTTGTAAATGTTCTAAGGTGAAAAAAAAGTTTTTTGGCTCCTCTTTGGGAAAATGTTATAGCCAAGAAATAAACCTAGCAATGACACAATGACACAAATAAGTTAATATCTCCCCCTCCCCCCCCAAAAAAAGCACATTAGAAACGGAAGTTATCGTGATTTCCATTTACTCTCCAAAAACACTAACGGAAATCATCAAAGCTTTCGGTCTCTTTCATATGTCAATGTTCCTTCAAAAGGAACTGCACTGCTATCTCATTTGTGTATTTCATCAGGCAAGGTCAGATCAACCAGTAACCTTGAATCTAAAACACAAATAAGCACATTAGTCCCAATATTGTTAAGCTTCAAGGGATAGCTGATCTCTCAAAAACAGGATTTAGATTTTTTGGACAGAAGCCTGACAGGTTCTTGAGCAAAATTTCCATACTAATTTTTAGTCTGCTTCTGCCACTTTTGGTCAGGATTTTCAGAAGCAAACCTTCATTTGGTAAAAGGTATTAAAATGTAGTAACAGATGATCCCAATAGGGAACATGTACAGGGACCTCACAGTGAGCCAGGCCCTGTTTCTAACACTTACACGATGTCTTCACTTGTTAACCTCCTACCCAGCTTGTGAAGAGAGAATCCTCATTACTGCCTATGCTGATAAGAGAATGGGGGGCAGGGAGAGCTTGGGTTAAGTGGCAAAATTGGAATTCAAACTCAGACAGTCTTGCTTTGGACTATCTAAAACCATTACAACTTACAAAACAATTATAAGACAATTAAAATGTGTCCATCCTGGCACAGGTGTTACCGGATAGGCCATCTGGGTCCCACACTAACCCTGATTGTCAGTCTGGCAAGGTAGAGATTGTTATCTCTGCTCGACAGATGGGAAAAAGCAAAGCTTGGACACTCAAGTGGTTTTCCAAGGTCCCCAAAGTGTTGAGGGGTGAATTCGGGACCCCCGTGTCTCTCCTCCCTTGGTAGAAGGTCCCTTGGTAGAAGGCCCTGGGCTTACCCTGAGTCAGAGGACAAGAGGGAGCTTAAGGAAGGGTGCTGGGGTCTGAACCATCTGCATTCAGTAAGTTTATGTGGCTTGGTCAATCACTGACCTATTCTGGTTCATCGTTTAAAGGGCAAGAACTACGATGCCTCCCTCTCGGGACCTTCGTGAGGAAACACGCACTGGAAGTGCTTTGGTGCCAAGCACCATGTGTAGAGAGATGGGGGGGATATAAGCAGACACACGTTCTAACTGCCGGAATGGAGGGGTGCCCGCGGTGCTCAGGCGGACCCCAGCGCCCTGAGTGCTCGCAGCGACCGTGCCATGTAGGCATTGTTAGCATCCCCATTTTTACAGATGAAGAAACCGAACAAGAGAGATTAAGTCCCAGCCGGAAAGCAGCAGGTGAAGTGGATGACAGAAGCCGAGCAGCTCTGCAGCAAAGTCCCAATGCTCAGCCACTACTCAGTGTCGCTTCTCTGAGGCCGTCCAGGCGGAGACAGAGAAACAGAGCCCCAGGCGAGGGCGGATGTGTAAGGGCTCAGGAAGACCTGGGCAGGGAGAAACACTCGGAAAGCGGGAAAGCACCGTGCCCTACAAGCCAAAGGAGGAGAGCGGGTTTGGAGGTGTGGTCCAGGGCAGCCGAGGTCAGCGGGGGAAGGAGCGAAGGCCCCCACCAGACTGGGGGATGAAGGCCCACAGCAGCGGGCGGGGGGGGGGGGG
>ML104363.1:400645-424113 GCA_003697995.1 Taxidea taxus jeffersonii
TTTTTTTTTTTTTTAAGATTTTATTTACCTGATAGAGTGCACAAGCACAAGGAGGCAGGGCAGCAGGCAGAGGGATAACAGGCTCACTGCTGAGCATAAAGCCCAGTGTGGGCCTTGATCCCAGGACCCTGGGATCATGACCTGAGCCTAAGGCAGACACTTAACCGACTGAGCCACCCAGGCATCCCTAAACCTGTTATTCTTAATAAACAGTATCTAAGGAGGTGCTCCACTGCTTTTTCTTTTTTAATATTTTTGTTTTGGGGCCTCAAGAGATCCATAAAATCAGAGAATTTGTCTGACTTTTCCTAACAGTGTAAATGCTATGTTCTAACACAAAAAAATCTCACTAATTTTTTGTTTTATTGAGTTGATTATAACCTTGTTTCACTTAATAACACACACAGTTCTATCTGCCACTTTAGTACGTTCCATACGGCTGTTTCGCCTCACTCTTCACTGAACAATGTCACAAAGACACAGTGATTTGGTTGATAAATAGATCACATTCCAAAACACCTTTCTAGTACCTCATATTTTCTTTCATGTCCTTGAACAGATCATTGAACTACTTGCTTGCTTGAGTGAAACTATTTGGATCTAAATGGGAAATTTTTTACCTATTTAAGACCAAAAAAAAATTTTCCGTTCCTTTCTCTCTAAATACTGACTTCTGACACCTGTCATCTTTCTCCTCATTCACTGTTTTTTTTTTTGTCCTTTCCATTTGGCTTTTCTTATTCATTCCCTATAATCTGGATTTGGGGCTACTTGTCCAAGGTGAACTCTCTCTGTCTCTCTTTTTCTTTTGTTGGTGGGAGGAAGACCGAAAGCAGCAAAGGAAAGTGTGAGAAGGCACAGAGCAGGAAGACAGCAGCCTCTCTTGGACTTAGGACTGGCACCTCCACGTACAGTTTCTTATAGAGATTGCCGAGACTATGGCTGAGCCAAAAAGATTCAAAGCAGCATTAGGGTGATTAATGTTCTCGGATTTCCAAACTTAACAGGTTTAATGTTTGATTTTTAAAGCACGCTCTGCCAGGTATGGTAATCACAAGTGATGCTATAACCAAATGGGGAAATGCTAATGAAACGAACTATTCTAAGAAATCACTAATGCTAACTGAACTGACGGGCACATAGGAGGTACCAGGCATTGCACCAGCACGTGACATACCAAACAGCGCACATATCCTCTGTCCCCAAGGGTGAGAGAGGAAGCATGAGGAGATACATTTTCCACTTTCATTTTCTTAATTATAGTTTCCAGTTTTTAAATTGCCACATTCAGGTTAAATATTTAGACATAAAATTACTATAGCAACAATATTCATTTAAATCTAAAGTTCAGAGTTAACTACATAATGTACAAGATTCAGAACTGAAGAGGCTTTATTACCTCAGCTAAAGAAGAGACAACCTCAAGGCTGTACCAACACAAAATTCAGTTTTCAATCAAAATTGCATGAACTCGGAAGTTTAAAACACTCCTCAGAGCCCACCAATATATCGGTTCAGAATTGGAGAGAAACGTGCTTTACTTCTGATCTATTAAAACTGGCCCTGAAAATTTTATTTCAGCATAATCAGGAGCAGCCGAGTCAAAGAGACTTAAATGTGTATCAGTAGGAGGCTGCAGAAACATTATGATAGATCCATGAACTTTAAAAATGCAGAGACATGAAAATAATAAAGCAGATGCTTTATAAATGTGCTACTAGAAAAAGATCAAGATATACTGAATGACAAACACAAGAGGCACATATAAATATATACTGTTGGGGGGGGATACCATCATCACTGGGGAGGCAAACATAAGAATCTAAGAGTTACCCCTAGAGAGTCAAATGCGGAGTGCTAACAGGGGATGACCGCTGGGGGGTAATAAAATGGAAGAGAAACTTTCATTTTTTCAGTTTATACCTTTTCGACATTTCTTTTAAAACCATGTGCATACACTGTTTTCAGAATGTATTAAGCAAATTGCTTTTGGTTGCCCTTGAGTTGATTTACCGACACAGACAGATCAGGCGAAGGGAGCTTCTGTGGCCTGGCCTTCTAGAACACTCCTAGTACAGACTCTGCCCCCCTTCCACCACCCACGACTTCTCTCACTCCTTGCCCTGGAAGGAGGAGTGCCTGATCTAATTAGTGGTCCAGGGAGAAAGAGCTGAGCAGAGGGGCCCAGCCCTTCTGAACCCCCATTCAGACTGGTCTGCCGGCAGAAGCTCACACTCCTCCGCTGCTAGAACTGGCGGGTCGGAGGGGGCACAGCAGGTGCATCGGCCTGGGCGCCAGGCTATCTCACTCAGGTGAAATACAGAAAAGCCTCTGCCTTCTTGCTGCACGTCAGAGCTGTGTTTTCCAACAAAACTGTTACTTCAATCTCCACCTTCCATCTAATCTTCAACTGGTTCTGAACCAGTCTGGAGGAGAAGGTGGGAGAGTTCTAAATCCCCAAACCTCCAAGATAATATCATTAAATGAAAAAAAAGCAAGATGCTGTATAATATATACATCATGATCTGAGAGACGCTAAATTTTTAAAAGTACTATAAAAGTGTGTGCGTACATAAAATTGCCTGAAAGAACACACATTAAACAGCACAGTGGGGGAAGGCTGGATTGGGAGACGAGAAGGGCTGTCACTTTTTATTCCATTCGCTTTTGTGCTGTTGGAAATTCACCAACCAGCCTGTATTCCTGTAGGTAATTTTCAAAAACTTTAAATACATTTTAAGGAGGCGCAGTAACCACAGATCAAGTCCAAGTTTCTGAACCTTTGGATTAGCAACAGTTTGGGGAAGTGGTTCTCAAAGTGGGGTGTTCTGAGCAGCTGCACCGGCAGCATCTGAGAGCTTGTTAGAAATGCACGCTCTGGGGCCCCAGCCCCAGTCTACAGAATCAGAAACTCTGGGGGAGGAGATTAGCAATCTGTTTTAACAAGCCCTCCCTAGAGGGTTATAAGCTAGCTAAAGTTTAAGAGCTACAGGACTAGAGAACTGTTTGTAATGATTAATTTCCATTTTCCAATTCATAAATCCTCAAGACCTACACAACACATTCATCCAACACTCTACTCATCTATCAAATGATCTGCCATCTCAATTCCATAACCATTTGCGGGATACTTTTCGAACCGCATCACCGTAGTAAGTTTTTAGTATAAACTAAAATACTTGAGTAAAGAAACAGTACTGGGAAACCACTAGGGAGGATTCCCAGCCCCTTTAAAGGGACTGAATTACTCTGACAGAAGCCAGAGCCCCACAATAGATATGCTGCTGGGAGGGAGCTATAACCTGGCTTCCCCCAGACACGCTGAGGAACACCCTCAACCAAGTAACAGCTTGTTGGTGTATTACAACACAGAGCATTCTCAGCTCGTGTTTCTCCTTCATAACTTTATATTACGAGGCTTATTTAAAATTAAGTAGTGTAAGCATTTACAGATACCTGTTGGGTGATCGTCTTGGCCAACGTCTTCTGTTAGATTCTGCAAGAAATATGTTCATTATTACCAAGAAATCACACACCACACAGCAAGTATGAAAATTCATAAACATTTTCATAAACAGCCAGTACTTTCATACCTGTAATCTAAATTTTTACCAAATACACGTAAAACAACTACTTTAAACAGCTGGTAGTTTTGTCTTTAAGAGGTTGACTTACTAGCTTATTAAGGGTGTGGTAGATCTTGTGAATATTTGCCAGTGTTGAGAGATGAGGGTTCAGCTGGAAGTCTTTAAAAGAAAAAGAAGAAAATTCAGTGTCATTTATTTCCCAGGCTGCCAAAACAGTGTAAAAGAAGAAAACTCAGAAGTGAAGAAAAACAAATGTTTGGATACCACTGAATGGTATTCTCCATTAATCTGATACTTATTAAATAAAATACAACATGCAACTACTGACCTATCTCTTAGAAATAAAGTCTGGCAATAAAGTTAAATTCCCAACCCAATGTTTTTTGGTTTTTTTTTTTAAGATTATTTATTTATTTATTTGACAGAGAGATCACAAGGCAGGTAGAGAGAGAGAAGGAAGCAGGCTCCCTGCTGAGCAGAGAGCCAGATGCGGGGCTCAATCCTAGGACCCCGAGATCATGACCTGAGCCAAAGGCAGCGGCTTAACCCACTGAGCCACCCAGGTGCCCACCAACCGAATGTTTAAGTTCATGAAATTTTCATGTGAACTGTAAGGAAAAAACAAAAATCCCACAGTAGTTGTAAAATCCTACCAGCAATGAACCTGAACATAGGAGAAAAATGTCAATAATGTTAGCGAATTAAAGTCACACAAATAGAAGAAAGATTTCAGAAGAAACATGTTCACTTTCTCTTTCTCTTTCCTTTTCCCTTTCTCTTCCCCGGAATTGCTAATACAGTATCAAATCAAGCTCCTGGCCAGGAAAGTATAGGAAAGCATCTCAACCATTTGGCATTTCTTGCAATATATTTATTTGGTTGGCTCTTATACAAGAGAGAGCAAAAATGGAAACTAAGTCCCTCCCCTCCCATCAAGTGAACACAGACAAATCAAAGGGCTGAGGCCAGGAGCCCAGAGCCCAGTGATGGAGCCTACAGTTACTTGCACTGCAAGATTAAAAAATGCCACAAACCCAGGAACACAGAAGCAGAAACCCTGCTCATAAACCTGTCCAAATCCAAGAACATTATCCCCCATCATCTCTAATAATTTCAGGATCACATGCTCAATCATAACCCCATCTTAGAATCCCATATAACATAAAACGTTCAACTGTTAGGCTTTTGAATCTCTAAGTTCAAGTGTTTCTTGTCGCTTGCACACATATGAGGCTACATAAATATGTGTTAAAAGTCTACAAACAATTTTATATTTGAATAAACATCAAAGAGTATTTTCATAAAATATCAAGATTTATACTAGTTCCTTTACCATCAGAAAAGTTAGTCTGAAAGTAACCTTGAAAAGATACTGTGACTCCCCCAAGTTAGGCCATTCTGATAAAAAAGGAAAAAAATCGCCACTCACTGGAACGGTTTCTTTGGGACATGTATTAGATGCAAAGAAAAAACCAGAGAACAGACACTGCAAGTTGTCTGTGCTGGGCTGGACTCTGGGCTGCTGCTCCCAGGCTGGAAAGCAAGCTGACTTCCCTGCCCGTGTTTAGAAAGCTTTACTTTCTTTTCCAAATTGTGCCAGGAATCCAGTTCCGGGCAGGCCGGTAGGGCAGAGCCTCTGGCATTCACAAGTCACTGTCAGGAGCAGCAGGGACGTGTGTACACACACACACACACACACGTACACACACGTACACACACACGTACACACACACGTACACCCACACACGCTGCTGGACCCACCTGGTGGCAGCCATGGTCAGAGGCTCCGCTAGCAGCCATTGAGAACTGCCCAACTAACCAGGTTTTTTGGCTGAGAGACAACGAGAGCAGGGCCTCAGACTCTAAATGGGCTTGACTAAAGACAAGTGTTACTTGTTTAGCATCTGAATGCTTCAGCCATACTTAAGGTAAATGATGACATAATGTGGCCCAGAATCATGATTTTCCGTCTTAATCAGTGCAGTTGCACAGAAAAGGTTTAGGAAAGCATTTGGAGTATGTGAACATATGTGTGTGCGGTTATTTACTTATGCGTATATTTAGTAAACATTGATGGCGTCTCTGAAGCTAGGAGCAACAGTGCTCTCTGATCCACAAGAGGTGTTGGGGAGCCTGAACACACACAGCCCCCTGACCCACATTTACCACCACACCATAACCTCCCCTTCTTCGTAATCTCTCAATTTCAAAATCAGAAGACAATGATACACTCCATCATCATCTCTAAATTAAATCCCGAAATAAACTCCTGCCCACCCCCCCAAAAAAATTAAAAAATATCTGGGTGGCTCAGTGGGTTAAAGCCTCTGCATTTGGCTCAGGTCAGGATCTCAGGATCCTGGGATAGAGCCCTGTGTGGGGCTCTCTGCTCAGCAGGAAGCCTGCTTCCCCCTCTCTCTCTGCCTGCCTCTCTGCCTACTTGTGATCTCTGTCTGTCAAATGAATGAATAATATCTTTAAAAAAAATAAAATAAAAATGGAAAAAATTTAAGGATCTAGGTTCTCTCTTCACTGAAGCCACACGGAGGGGGAGGGGGAACAGAAAAAGGGCCTTCCCAAAGATCATTCAAGCACCCAGGTTTCCAGATGCCCCACCTCCATGCTATACTTTTTCACCACTCTGATGTTAATTCAACTGTCAAAATTCACATAAAAGAATCTAAATGAGGGACCCCTGGGTGGCTCATTCGGTTTAACATTTGACTTTGGATCTCAGCTCAGGTCATGGTCTCAGGGTTAAGAGATCGAGACTGGCATCAGGCTGGGTCTGAAGCCTGCTTAAGATTCTCTCTCTGTCGGGGCCCCTGGGTGGCTCAGTTGTTAAGCGTCTGCCTTTGGCTCAGGTCATGATCCCAGGGTCCTGGGATTGAGCCCTCCATCCAGCTCCCTGCTCCGTGGGAAGCCTGCTTCTCCTCCCATTCCCCCTGCTTGTGTTCCTGCTCTTGCTCTCTGTCAAACAAATAAATAAAATCTGGAAAAAAAACCAAACTCCTCCCTCTCCCTCTGTCCCCCCTTAAAAAAAAAAAATCTAAATGAATTAAAATTTCTAAATCCTTCTACACACACACACATAGAGTTCTGTACTAAAAATCACAGCCAAAATACCACTTCAATATACAACCTCTCTGTGAAGACCAAAAGCTGATTTGAATCTCAGGTCTACCAGTTATTTAACCTAAATCTCAACGCTCTCATCTATAAAATGAGATTATGATTCCTAGATATGGCAGACATCCATTATAATGCCTAGACCATATTAAGTGTCCAAAAAAAGACCAGTTATCACTACATTCGCTAACATCATTTTCCGTATCACACCGCTATCTAAAATGGTCCCTAATTTCCACAGGTCCAAGTCAAGCCCCAAAACAAAAACACCCAAGTTGGGGCCGCTTCTGTGATTGAGGATGTGGCCTGGTACATCTTTACGGCCTATGACAGCATTTCTATATTCATATACCACCAACCGGTGTCCATGATGACAGTCAAAGATAATCTCGACATAGTGGAAAAAAATGACGAGCATCTAAGACCAGGTTCTAATTATGAACTCTCAGTTCACAGGCAATGTGACTAGCAGGTTTATTTCACAAATCACACAATACAGTCAGGGATTCTCCATTTCCACATCCATTGTCATCACCACCTCATCACTGCATCACCAAAAGGAAAAAGAAAAGGAAAAAGAAACCAGCAACGCACATACTTTCTCTTTAGCTTCACCAAGGTAAGAAGCAGCTAAGGAGGAGACACAAATTCAGAGGAAAAAAAGACCAAAATGGCATTAGAAGATAAATCCACAAAGGTTAACACATATTGAATTTATGGTTCATCTGTTTAGTGCTCAGGGCAAGTAACAGACCTTGAAATCTAAAATAGATTTCACATCCTTAAGGAATAGATATTAAGTGTAAAGATCAAATGCTTTCCAGAGAACATATTTAGGAAAGCACTAACTGATTCACAAAAATTTTCTTCTGCTCGTATTTCAATTCCAAAGGATAAATGCTGGGTTAAGTCACCTTTATTCCATGATCAAATGACTCTCCACAGTACAGCACTGACTGGGCTTCACTCTCCTGTATGACATACAAACCCTATTATCCTGTATTAAAAGCCAAACCTGGCTGTGCAAAAGAGGCTGTGCAAACCATAGCCTGCTTAATAAACAGCATGCCTAAATGATCTGGATATTCTTACAACCATCAACAGACGATGACTGGGCATAAAGCTTCCTGGGTTTTTGTTTGTTGCTTTGTAATTACCATTTGCTGTGACTTATATATGATAAAAGGAAAAAATGAATAACAAGTGGGGGGGGCAGGAGAGGGGGTCAAAGTCCATGTCCCCAAACTACCCTAGGTGTAGAGTTCCACAATAAAACAGGCCTAAACATTAGGAAGGAAACAATTATGTAACTTCAGACAATGACCATCAGCCAAAAGAATAAAATTTTAAAAATTAACAGTCCTAATAGGAGTTTGTTTCCAGAAGAAGGTCAGAAACAATTTAAACTCTTAAAAATCAAATCCTTCCCTCATACCATAGTCACTTGTCAAAGGCAGCGGGGAGATGATCTCAATTGCAATAGCAACAAAAAGCAGTCATACATACAAGAATAAACAAATACGGAACATACAAATGAAAAAAACAAGAAAGTTCACTGAAACACATAAATGTAGAGGTATCAGAGATATTACACCACTGGAATGCAAAGACTCAGTATTATAAAGCAATCACTTTCCCTTTGCACTAAACTACAAATTAAATGCAATCAAATTCCTCCTCTTCCTGCCTTCCAGATCTCCACCCCAAAAGAGGTGGAGAAAAGGAAGGGAGTCAGGCAGATTGATTCTAAAGTTCATCTGAAAGAATAAACACATTGGCCTTGCCAAGAAATTGCTGAAAAGGAAGAATGAGGAAGAACGTGCCCTATCAGATAGCAATACACAGTATAAAGCAGAGGGCGGTCAATTCTTTGTAGAGGGCCAGATCGTAAACATTTTTAGCTCTGTGGGCCATGCCATCTCTGTTGCAACTGCTGTGCCATTAGAGGTCAAAGCAGCCATAAACAACACATAAAGAAATGAGGGTAGCTGTGTTCCAATAAAACTTTATTTATAAAATCTAAGCAGTAGGCCGAATTTGGCCCATGGGCCATAATTTGCCAATGCTGGGTATAAAGGCACAATAATTACAACGGAATGGTACATGTGCGGGAAGATCATTGATAAACACATGTACATCTGGAATGTGGAATCAATGGAAGAGCATTGATAAACACATGTACATCTGTGTAAACACACGTAAGTAATTAATACACGACAAAATGACATTCAAATCAATGAGGAAGAGAGAATCAGTAAAGAGAGGGGCAACTAGCTAGCATGTGGAACAGACTAAAGTTAATTCCAACCTCACCCAAAAGTTACAGATGAAAGGGGAAGGCATTCGAGGCTAAAGAAAAATCCCTTCTCTTGGGTTCAGGGCCCTGCACACTCTGCCTCTACCCATCTCTGCAATCTCATCTCCTACCCATCCTCCTCTTGCTTATTCCCCTCAGCCACAGTGAGCTTCCTGCTGTTCTGTGAATATTCCAGGCACACTCCTCCCATCTCAGGGCCTTTACTCCTGCTTCGCCTCGAGCCTTCTGCTCTCTGATGATAAGACGCTTGCTCTCACATTTCACCCGGGTGCATCACCAGGTGCCTTCTTACACAACCTCCCCAGACCAACAAATAGGACCCTTTCTTCGATCTTTATCACTTTCCTTTCCTTTTTCTTTTCTTTGTATCACAAATTTGTCATCTTCTTCCCCCTTTAAAGGGTAAGCTTGGTGGAAGCCAGGACTTGGTCTTGTCTGCTACTGTATCCCTAGTACCTAAAACGATACCTGACACATAATAGGCACTCAATAAATACTCAATGAATGAATGCAGATCAAAGGCACCAAATCTTAATTTCGGTAGGTTCAGGGCATTTCAAGGGCATCCATACCATTAGACCTTCAATTGTGAGAAGCAGCAAGGTAAAAGAGGAAACTCATAAAGAAGGCCAAGGTCAGAACATGAAGAATCTGTGAACCCCAAGAATCTGTGAACCCCGCTTACCAGTCTAGATATACTCTTTCAAGGCCCAGTCTCCAACTGGGCCACCTGGAGGTATGCAAATCACACGGAGAGACATGGCACATTCAAGCAGCATCAATTCTACAAGAGCAATTCACCTGAAACAGTGTTACATGGACACAAAGACGTGAGTACAGCACAAGACTTCGAGGAGACATCACCACACAGAACTCTGCTGCCAGGATCCTGGGGACACTGAAGTCACTGAACCTCTGCCAAAGCAGAATGTCAGTGGAGAACTCTGAGGAGCACTGCTGTGGGTCCAGGTGCTACAGTGTTCAATTTGGGAACTTTCTAGAAGGATCACTTGGCAGCAAATGGGTGGCACGGACGGTGGGTGGCCTGGCTTCAGAATGGCCTCTCACAAAGACTACCAGAAGTGACTGAGGCGAGAAAGGAATAGGGCCTGATGTGAGATGGGGCAGGACCAGTGGAGAGGAGGAGCAACACTAAGTACGGTGGGGATCCCCCATACCTGCATGGAACTCATACAAATTCAACCTCATTCACTTGGCCAAAAAAGAAAAAGAAAGGAAGGAAGGAAAAGAAGGAAGGAAGGAAGGAAGGAAGGAAGAAAAAAAAGAAAAAACAAAAGAAAGGAGGAAGAGAGAAGAAAAGAAATTTCACTTGTCCCATAACCACCCTCCATTCTACTGAATGAACCAGAGACAGGCACACAGATCCCATAGCCGCTCAGTTGGTCTGTTCCCACATGCTAGTCACATTTTGTGAATCTCACAACACTGGGTGAGTCTAGTATTTAAAAATGTATTTTCCATAAAACATGGTCCCTAAGTGCAAGCCAGCTGCTTCAACTGGTGCTCCACTGAAGAGCCAGAGATCTGTTCCAGCTCAGGGAACCTCCAGCGGGGCACCTTCTGAAAGCATTTCCAAGGGACGTTTTTAACACAGGGGGTTCTGGGACGACTGAGTGGCTCAGTTGGTTAAGCGGCTGCCTTCGGCTCAGGTCATGATCCCAGCATCCTGGGATCGAGTCCCACATCGGGCTCCTTGCTCGGCAGGGAGCCTGCTTCTCCCTCTGCCTCCGCCTGCCACTCTGCCTGTGCTCGTTTGCTCTCTCTCCCTCTCTCTCTGATAAATAAATAAATAAAATCTTAAAAAAAAAAAAAATACAGGGGGTTCTGACCTTATACAGGGACTCAGAACTATTGTCCGGATAAAATGTGATCTCACTATCGGGAAAAACCACTATGACTGCATTCAGGAGACAGCACGGAGGAGTTCAGTGTTTCGTGTCCATCTGTCTGTCCAATGTTCACTGTTCACTGGCTCAGGCAGGATCACACAGCTGGCTGTGGCCAAGCTGGGAGTGATTCACAGATCTTCAAATTCCCAATCCGGAGCCCATTCCTCCATTCTAGCTTATTTCTAATCAGAGCAAGAACGGATCGATCTCCATGCTCCATAAAAGGAAAAAAAAGCAACGCTCTCTCCCACTCAAAGTTGTTAATAATCAAGTATGCAAACTTAGAGTAACATTTTCTTAAAAGTTACTAAAACTGGCTAAATCTTAAACAACCTACCAACTTTTTTTTTAAGGTTTATTTATTTATCTTAGGGGGAGGCAGAGGGAAATGGAGAGAGAAACTTAAGCAGACTCCACACCAAGCTCCACAGGGGGCTTGATCCCAGGACCCTGAGATCAGGACCTCGGCCGAAGCAAGAGTCAGACGCTCAACCAACTGCACCACACAGGAGTCCCCATCACCTTCATTTAAAGGGAAGAGATGGGCAGACAAAATACCACCAACACCACCAATGTTATTTTGACTTCAAGTATACCTCTTTCTTCTGAGCACTAATGATCAATAAAAGTATTTCATTATTTTTCTAAAGAGTTTATTTCTTTATCTTAGAGAAAAAGAGAGAGCATAAGCCTGCCTGCAGGCAAAGAAGAGGAGAGAGCGGGATAAGCCTAACATGCGGCTCCATCCCAGGACCTTGAGATCATGACCTGAGTTGAAATCAAGAGTCAGACGCCTAACCTACTGAGCCACCCAGGCACCCCTAAAAGTATTTCATTATTAGCTAGACTCTAGTTGGCCCATCAGTGGGCAATGCTCTCAGGTATAAAGGGTTTTAATGCAGCACCGTGCACAGGTAAGCATTAAGCACAGGTGCTTAATCAATGCTGCTTGATGACAATGAAAATGAAGAACTAAAGCAGTAAAGGCTCTTGGGGAGGGGAGGAGCAGGATAATGACCATGTTAATGACAAAGAAGTGAAACAAAAATCAGACAAAAATTAAAGGTTAGCAAAACCAACATTGGTCCTGAATGTTTCTCAGAACCAGAACATGAGCAAGCAGAGCTTGGCCTCTCTAACTGGGGTTCAATATGGAACGCTCAGGGGCTCTCTAAGTTAAAGGTTATATATGGCCCGTTCTCCTGAAATGTCAATATTACTCAGTAATAAGGAAAAAGAAAAAAATTCTGTTGTCAAAGTCAAGGGTACATGGTAACTAAAATATATTCTTTAGGTTTGCCTTGTCTCCTTCCTTCTAGAAACAGAAGCCCTCTTTCCTGTGGACAGACAGAATGAGAATGCCAGCAATGTCAAGAGGAGATCCCTACCAACCTATAAAGAACATGTAACAATGTCTGATTTCAGTCAACAAGATTTCAGATTTGTTACTGCAGCATAAAAGAAAAAAAAAAAAAAACCCAAGTCTTCAACAAGTCCTTACAAGGCCCTACATGATCTGACCTAAGTCATCTCATTCCATTATCCTTGCTCACTCCATTCCAGCCACTCTCTTCCTTGAAGACTCACGTGAATTCCTACCTCAGGGCCTTTGCATTTAATATGCCCTCTGCGTCAATGACTTCCAGTGTTCACAAAGCATCGCAGCTGACTGCACTACCTATTCAAATGTCACCTCATCAGAGGGGTCTCCCGGGACTCCCTATCAAAAGCAGGACCTCCTCCCCCCAACCAGCTTTAGATTTATTTTATTTCTCTACGTTTGTGTGCTAGGTCTGTGGGTCAGCTTCATCCGACATGCCCCTCTTTGCTAGGAAGTAGGAATTTCTTTATAAAATGCCTAACAGCACCTGCCTCACAGGGATACGGCGAGGCCGGAATGAGTCAATGATGTGATGGGCTTGGAACAGTACCCCGCGCGAGGTCCTCACTACCCGGGGTGCACTATCGGCCCAGCGCCCTCTTCCCCACGGCCCAAATCAAGCCTGCTAATGCAGCCTCTTTCAAACTAATCCAGCGGCTGCCCACCAGACAGAGAGAGAGAGAATCACATGGGAAGCTTGAAAAAAACGGCCAGGGCCCCCATCCGGATGGGAGTGGGGTCACTGATTTTTCAGCAGCCCGGAGGATTCTAATAGGCAGCCAGAGAAGGGAGTTCTAGCCCCACTCTCGACTCGGTCCCCAGCCTGCGGGCAGCCAACCCGCTAAGGGGGCAAGCTCCGCACTCTACAGACCAGAATCTAACTCAGTCATTGGTACCCCACCGGCGTGTGGAAAAAAACCAGAGCGAGATCAAAAGATGACCAAACTGAAAAGCCAGGTGAAAATGAGGAACCAGGTAGCAGCGGGAAGATATTAGCATCTCTCTCCTCATCAATAAATATTTGCCACTTTACAAGGCACGAAAGCCAGAAGGTGAGGCACGGCAAGGGGAACCTGGATAAGGGGTGGGAGGCAGGTCATCGTGGGTGACTCAGCGTTTTCACGGAACGCAGGCTCCAAAATGAAAGCCATCCAAGCATACCGCGGCTGGCTTTTTCCTTGGGGCTCTCCCAGGACCCATAAAAGAGGCTGCGAGGAGAAGCCATCCGGCCGGGAGAGGCGGCGTGCCACCTAGCCGCGTCATCCACTCCGCGGCCTGTGCCTGCCAGTGCCATCTCAAAGGGGCCGGCCGCTTCAGGACACCCTGCGTGGCTGCTCTCCAAGTGTGACAAGGTACAAGGGGCCCTAGATTCACTCCCTGTGCCCCGCCTCACCCACAGATCCACTCGACAGTCCAGAGGGAAACTCGTCCTTTAATCTCACTAAGGTGACAAGAGTTCTGCTGCTCTGGCGTCGGAGAGGCCTGAACTAGAGTCTCAGGTCTGTGACATTCTAGCTGAGTGACCCTGCCCGTGACCCAGTCTCACTGTGCCTCAGTGTCCCCATCTATACAGCTGCTCTAATGGGTCCCTTTTCACAAGGCTTCTGCGAAGGTGAAACGAGATGGTGCCTACCAAGCACGAGCACAGCACAGGCCCGTCCTGTGGGCCCATAAGGTGCACTGATTAACTCCCTGTTATTATTAGAATGTAGAAGAGACTAAGACACACTGAAGCTAGAAGATCAAAAAGTAAAGACAAGGCAGAAGGGATGACAAGGTGACAGGTCTTTAAAAGTATGACATCAAAAAAAAAAAAAAGCATGACATCAACAGCCAGCTGCCTGGACTTGAATGTACAACCATCTTCTTCAGCTTCCTGTTTAATTAAGAACAAGTAATCTGTGGTCTAAGTTTTGGGATTTGTAGAAAGGGATATTAAAGCAGAAAAGGACTTAATCTCAACCACAGAAAAAAAAAAGAAAAAAATAATTTCAAAGATATTATACGAAAACACATTAGTAGTTCTACTGAAAGGTAAGGGGTTTGGGTTTTGTTTTTGGTTTTTTTTTTTTTGGTTAAGATTAGTTTACTTATTTGAGAGAGAGCATACCAAGAGGGGAGAGTGGCAGAGGGCGAGGGGAAGAAAATCTTAAGCAGACTCCTAGTGAGCACAGAGCTCAATGCGGGTTTGATCCCACGACTCTGAGATCACCACCTGAGCTAAAACCAAGAGTCGGACGCTTAACCAATGTGTCACTCAGATGCCCCTAAAAGGTAAGTTTTATGTTTTGTAGCTTTTCTGCAATGTTGTCCGGTATCTTCTATATTTAAAAATACTACGGGGCGCCTGGGTGGCTCAGCGGGTTAAAGCCGCTGCCTTCGGCTCGGGTCATGATCCCAGGGTCGTGGGATCGAGCCCCGCATCGGCTCTCTGCTCTGTGGACAGCCTGCTTCCTCCTCTCTCTCTGCCTCTCTGCCTACTTGTGATCTCTGACTATCAAATAAATAAATAAAATCTTTAAAAACACTACAAGAAGTGTACTTAAAAAGTAGTTAACACAGGTCTGTTTAAAATTAGGACCCAAGAAAACTAAAATGACATCATTAGTGAGTTAAGGAATGCAATACTTCTCTTTGCCATGATCAGTGCCCCAGTTAAAATCAGTTTTTAAAGCCTACTGTCATTGAGGGGAAGATGACAGAAACGAGGGGACAGGAGGGATGGGAAAGAAGGAATTCCTCCTACATCCTGATGCTACTGGGGCCCATTCCAACAAAAGAACCAAAAGCAAAATGGAGATGACCACATCAGCTGGCTCTGCCATCAACATTCATAGGCCAAGGACAAAATAAGGAATTCCAATATACCTGCAGGGCTGCCGTGAGGATTAAACCAAAGGCAAAAATAGAATGTTGAGTTCACTGGCACTGGTAGGGGCTCTAGACCCTGGAGTCAGAATGCCCAAGTTAGAATCTCAATTCACCACTTAGAAGCTGTGTGACCTTGAGAAGATTAATTAACCTTTCTGCACCTCAACTTCATCTGTAAAATGGGCATACGAACAGTACACAATCTGCTTCTGTGGGTTGTTGTGAGGACTGAATGCATTAATGCAGACAAAGAAGCCGGAACAGCCCAACAATAATCACCAAACATGTGTCAGCCCCTGCCCACTCCCCCTTGTTCCTCCACACTCCCTGTGCCCTGCCTTCTGGCTTTCCTCCTCTCTTCTCTCTGGTCCCTCTTCTCAGCCTTTCACCACCGGGCTCCTGCCCACCCTCTACCTTATCTCCATTCACCCCAGCCTACCAACTCCCCTTTCTCCAGCCCCAGTTCTCAGTACTTTCACCCTTGCTGCCTCTTCCCCCGGGAAAGCACCCCCACCACCACCGGGGGGACACACACAGATCTTTTTCCTCACAGGGGAAAACTTCAGAAGCAAAACCCACATGATAAATGCTAACCCTTCCATGAAGTCTAATTTTAATGACTTCCCATTTGTTTCCAAAGCACTCTGGGCAACCCAACCAACCTAGCTGCCATCGTGCCACACTTAATTAAGCTGTCCGTTACTTCTCTGCCTGCACCGTTAAAGCTGCCAGAAGCAGCTCTTTGGACACATGGACCCAACCCCAAGCCCCCAGTCACATGTGTTACAGCAGTGCCTGGCAACAAGAAACCCTCAAATGTTTGGTGAATGACTAAGTGAGGGAATGCCTCATTTGGTTCTTTCTGATAACCTCTCTTCCTCTCAAGGGTCTCCTTTTAAAGCCTAAGGAGGACAGCATCATTACACAGCAATCATTAGCAACTAAAACAGAAGAGAGCCAAGCACTTCTCTAAACTGGGGCTTTTTTTTTCTCATTTAATCCTTGGGATCACTCTCATTTCGTCTTCTACCTCCTCCTCTCTGCCCAGCTCCCCACTCCACTCCACCTAAACCAGCTTCTATGGAATTCCTACCACAGGTCTGCTCCATCCCCAGAGCCCCTGCATTCCTCTTCCTTCTGCCTGGAATGTCCCTCACTCCCATCAGATGACCCTATTAAAAACTACAACATCCTCCACTGCTCTCCCCTCCGTGCTCACGCACCTGTGTGCCCCACTCCCTGCTTTATTCTCTACAGAACTTCCAACCGTGCAGCACACTATATGGTTTATGGGCTTACAGGCTCCCTCCCCTAAGCCAGACTGAGGCGAAGAACAGGGCCTGGTACATGGTAGATGCTCAGTAAGCAGTGTAGACCGAACAGCTCCATACTCTGCAGTAGGTACGTTTTAGGCGTGAGGACGCAGGAGCATGTGCAGAGGAGCTGGTGAGTAACTCACCTGCGGTCACACAGCTAAGACATAACAGAGCAAGGATCTGAATCCAGGCATTTGACTCTAGGGCCAACTCTGAACTATTAACTGTCTCCCAACCTGACCCAGGTAATAGTTAAAAGACATCATCACATTCAAGGAGCAAATCCTAGCCGTCCGTGTCTTTGGGTGGTACAGAACAGCCATCCACTGGAAAACTTGAAAAGGCGAGTAATTTCACTCTGACAGTTCCATGTGGTAAAGCACTACCAGATTTATAATTTATACAGCACTGACAGTTTTTCTTTGGACTTAATAGTTCAGGAAAAAAAAAAGGAGATTGATCACACCTTTTTATACTATAATATCCCAAGGAACAGCAAAATAACAAATCATCAACTAACATGGTGGCGGCTTCTGATGACATATACAAAAAGCCAAAAGTTGTGGTAGGAGGTGGAGAAGTCCAGACTGCAAGGGGGCACACAGGAACCTTTGCGGGTCATGAAAACGTTCCGGACCTTAATTTTTTTAGTGGTTATGCCAGTACAGATATTTATCAAAATTCATCAAGCTGTACACTTAAAATAAGCACAATTTTATAGCATGTCTAGGATACTCAGTAAATACTAAAAAGCAAGAATGACTATCAGATAGGATTCTACCCAGAAAAGGCACAAAGAATATTTCCAGGCTAATACTCCCAAATTAGATCCAAAAAGACACACCAGAAGTTAGGCATTATTAGCTCCTGAGAATCACACCTCTTTCTCTCTCTCCTTTTTTTTTTAAGGACAAAGAGGTGATTGGAAAAAGACAAGCAGTGAAGAGCTCCGCATAATGAGATCCAGCACAGTGGCTGATGTGCGGCTCAGAGCCTGCCTGACCATTGGCAAAGGCGGTGCCCACAACTGACACTGACTGTGTGCTCCTTCTGTCCTTTGGGTAACCTCAGATCAGGACCCTAGGACCCTGAACAGAGTCCAGTCGGAGTAGTAAGACATCACTGCTCGTCTCCGCAAGGGCCTCTGCCGCGTCTTGACCAGTGACAGGTACGGATGTTCAATCTGTCAGGATTCTGAGTTTGAAGCATCAGAAACCAACCAACTAATAGAACAGGAAGGACCCTGATTTCTTTTTTTTAAAGAGCCATTGGATAGTTCACAGAAGGTCTAGGAAATCCAGAAAACCAAGTCACACAACTTAAGGACACACAGCAGAGCACATGGACACAGCCAGAACTGGCCTGGCCCCTGGGACCACAGACGGCAGCTGCCCCCCAAATAGCTGTCCTCTCCAAATGGCCTCCAGGCACTCCGGGCTTGTTTCCAACACTTGCCTCCACCTTTGGATTCACACTCTGGTGGCGTGTCTGAGCAGCCTGGCCTGCAAAGGTAGGAATTTCCCAATCAGAGAAAGAGCCACGGCCCTTAAGACTGATGAGGCCCATCACGAACAGAAATGGATGACATGCCATCTTTGGGAATCCTAGTGATAGCAAGTAATAAACGGTTTTCAAAAAATATTTACAAGAAAAAAATCCTCAAAGAGGGAACTTAAAGGAATCATATCCATAGGTAATGCTATTTGGGGAGGATGGGAGTCCTTCTCATATCATTTAGTGTTGTACTCAGTATATAGTTTCAAAAACTACAAGCCTACCTTCCTAAATTGAAAATGACTCATTAAGAGTGTTTTCTGATTAAAAGAAAATTCAAATCCGGAGTAGCAAATACTTTGTCTGCTAGAATAAAGGACACAAGAGAAAATAAGTCCTTAGCTCTGAGACAGTGATGTGATAATCACTAAAATATATGATTCTATTTAAAATGCATTTCAATATCTTCTTCTACTTAAAGCATATTTTTCATTTTTATTTTTTTATTTTTTTAAGATTTTATTTACTTATTTGACAGACATCACAAGTAGGCAGAGACACAGGCAGAGAGAGAGAGGAGGAAGCAGGCTTCCTGCTAAGCAGAGAGCCTGATGTGGGGCTCAATCCCAGGACCCTGGGATCATGACCTGAGCTGAAGGCAGAGGCTTTAATCCACTGAGCCACCCAGGTGCCCCAAAGCATATTTTTTAAACGTATGTTCTGCTTAAAAGAATAATTCTCAAGAGGTACTTCTCCTAACCCCAATCTCAGAATAAGAGAAAAGAATAAGCTATGAAAAGCTATTAACACTAATTCAAGATGACCAACTATAGAAAGATATCTCTGTCAATGTCAGATAATCAGAAAATTCACCTCCAACTCACAAAGTTTATTTTCTAAATGAAGAAAGCCTTCCAGTGATCTCAATGTGTAGTTAACATGAAATAAACCCTACGGACCAGAACCTGGTCATAAAACAAAAAGACGGGGAATGTCAGACTTGTCAAGCCCTGCCTTAGCCTTATCTACACAAGACTTACATACCAGATCCAAAATGGAAGCACGCATTTTCACACACAGACTCCTGGGCCCTTAGTACATCAACAGCATTTTACTTGCTCCTTGAGAATTTCTCCATGCCACAGACATTATTCAAAACTGGTATCTTTGCACGTATTTAAAAAGAACTATTGTTTAAATTGGTTTGCTTATGGCTGACTTTGTCAAAAAAGACCGAATGAATAGGTGAGAGTTTGTATTCCCTGAAGAGAAAATCTGAAGATAATGAAAGACGACTCAGAAGCATGCTAAACAGCACGAGGGAGAACTAAAATTTTCCAGATAATTCACTATTTAAGAGTTGACCATTCAAGTGCAATTCGATATCTATTTGAGGACCTAAACAAAGTACCATCGTGGATGAGAAATGGATACTAAATAGACAGTCCTGGACCTCAAGGGGGTAAGACTCTAACTGGGAAGGGGACAAGTAAATGAGCAGCTATTGCTCTATTAGAGAGAACTGAGAACAGAAGTAAACCCAACTTTGGAGATTCAACAGAGGGAAAGATGAGTCTGCTGGAGAGGGAACAGGAACCCAGTAAAGAAGAGTTCTGCAGAAGCAGCGCCGAGGGCAGTGGGCAAGGAGGCCACAGTCAGGGGTGGGGGTGGGGGGCAGAAACTGAGCTTAAACTGCACAAACCGATTCAACCCCAGGTTTCCAGGGAGTCTGCATTTGATTAAACAAACAGGAGCCCTTGAGGTTTTGTGCAGGGCAATCCTAGGGACAAAGGTGATTAAACTGTGATGCAGAGGACAAAGTGAGAGGGGCTGAGGCTAGCAAAAGGATTACTGCAGAATAACAACAATGTAAGAAAGAAAGATGGGTGAGCCCTAGGACCATGGCAACAGATAGAAGAGAGTTCCGTGAGGCCCAGGAGGAGAGGCAGTCTCGCTCTCACCACCAGCCAGGGAAACGAGAGGAAGAGGAATGACTTAGTTTCCACCTTGAGTTATTAAATGAATTGCAAATGAATAAAATTAGTCTTGTTTTCCTCTTTGTTTTGACTACTAGGAAGCTCAGAGCCAAATACATGGCTTATTTCTAACACATGGCAAGCAATTATGTGCAGCCTGTAAACCTACGGTTTATTTTCCTTCTGTTTTTTTAAATTTACTTATTAGAGAGAGACAGGAGAGGCAAAGAGGGAGAGAGAGAATTCCAAGGAGACCCCATGCTGAGTGCGGAGCCTGACCCTGAGCTGGATCTCACAATTCCAAGATCATGACCTGAGCTGATATCAAGAGTCCGACGCTTAACTGAGCCACCCTGGCACCCCTAATTTCCTTCTCTACCAAGGCTTTTATCTATACTTAGTAAGTCACCTTTAATTATTTTTTAAATGAGGCAGAAAATAAATCAACATATTAAAAAAAGATTGAGACCAAGCCAAGAGATAGCTGGACAAAGTAGCTGGCTCAGGGATATAACCTGTAGGCTGCCAACCCAGAGCATTCTCCTCACTGCTCTTCCACTCTAACAAAGGCCACATCTCCCAAAAGAAACTGAAAAATGCCAGACTTCCAGTTTTTCAAACTTCCTTACAAGTAGCAGTGCCATGAAATCAGTTCTCCCCAACGAAACTGAATGGGAAGTCTCCAAGGTGACCTTCTAGAAGACTCCTCTCTGCTAAGAGGGCGTTATAAGAAAACATCTTCTTTCCTTTCCCGTCTCACACAGGCATGATGTCTGGGGCCACAGCAACCACATTGCCAACATGAAGCAATGAGCCCGAGGCTTTCCATAAGCCAAAATACTAAATATAGAGGAATAAAAGGATGCAACGAGCCCAGGGTCTTCAAAAACATCATTCAGACACTGCGCCACCCTTACAACCGACTATTTTCTACACTTCTTGCTACTGGACAATAATAAATTCTGTTATCTATGCCATTTTTTTGTAGTGTATTGTTATTCCCACTGATGGATACAACGCTGGTCAAATCATGAGGTCAGTTTCTGACAGGTTGATTTTTATTCTGCTGAGTTAACAAGATTATTCTTGAGACGAGAAAATGCAAACATGGATTACAAACATGTATTGTAATCAGGAAGAAAGCAGTAACCTGTAAGAGCTGTTGGGGGCAGCTAAAGATAAAAACAGTAAGGGATGTAATGATAAATAACATCTGAAAAAGCGTGATCAAGTATTGACTTACAGGAGCACTTCTTGGAGGCAGGACCAAAGGAAGGAAAGAGTAATGTACAGAAGTCCTCTAAGATGGAGGAAATAAGGGAGACTTTCTCTTCTGGCAATGTTATAAACAAGATAACCTAAAAATCCTTCCCAATATAAAACAACGAAAAATTCTGTGTAAAGTAGAAGAAACATCTGTTTAAATGCATATCTTAGTTCACGTGAAAATAAAGAACCTCCCCAAAGACCAAAAATCAAAGAGGAACCTGAAATCCACAGCATAAAGTAGAAGCTGATCATGTTTAGAAACCTAGGGTTTGGAAGACTGGAGGAGAGGGGGATTGTGTGTGTGTAAAGAGCACCTGATCTTTGGGCTGTAACAAAAATAAAAATAAAAAGTAAATAAAAATTACTAGCCTAATAATTTTCTTTAAAACACCATCTTGAACACAATTATAACTTTTGTTTTCAACCTTGGACACTTCATGCTTTATATAAGCAAATTTCAGCATTAAGTGCATATTTTAAAAAACATGTCCATATTACATACTTACATATCACAACCAGCTTCCTAAATATTTCATCATAAGACTGAGTAAAATATAAGATGAACAGAAATCTTTTCCTGAAAAAACCATACACTGCCCAATTTTTCAGCCACGATTTAATCATGAATCACTTAATCAAGTTCAGTATATCTGTAACCGCACTAAAAGGTTTCCAAATTTTAGGACTTTTTGGTAAAATTTTATCATTAGGGTCATTGTAATATTCTTCTAGCAACTATGCTACCAAGTTTCATAATACCTTATACATCACAGAAAAATAGTCTGTCATCTTTGAGCTAATGTTATAGCCCTGTACATGACAGATTCTGCAACGTACAAATTCAGCATATAAATGGTAATTCAGTATATAAATAAATGGTAATGGGAACTGGCAAAGGATGTCCGGTCTAGGGATCTACAAACAGAGAGGAAGGTCTCTAATATTAAAGAGGCCAAGAGAAAAAAATTACACTCCCAGCTAAAAACAAACAAACAAACAAACAAACAAAAAACCTCTTAAGGTAGTCCACTGAGTTTACCTTCTGCTAGCCTCATTTGCTTCCCACGTTCCCTTGAAAATTGGAGACATCTTATATTCCCTTTGCTCAGCTTCATGCGGGGTTTAAGAATGGGCACGGTTCCACCCTAAATTCCACTAAGCCACCTTCATCACTCAATTCATTTCAAGGCCATCTTCTTTCAGGAAGTCCTATCTTTGGGCAGTTCAAAGAGCCCAGGAAATGCAAACACATAATCTATATTATCGTCAGAAGGGTTCCATGGGTCTCTACTGCATTCCCAGATTTACCTAAAGACGAAACTTTTTAACCTTCTGTGTAACACTGGATGCCACAATAAACACAGCACCCTAAACTCTACTTTAGACGGCGCTGCACCCTGAATGCTTCTCCAAACCTACGTGCTAGAAGGTAAAAGACTAAGCATTTACTCTACAAATAAGGCCACTAAATGCAGGGGAAGTAATCAACTCGGGATTCAAGAACCCAAGTGTGAAAGGATTGCGTTTGGCTTGGTTTTCCCCCTCCCGCCGACTCAGGGAGAAGGTCCAGTGAATCGCTCCAGTCCCAGGGGACGAGAGAGGCTCCCAAGGGGCGCCTGGGTCCTCCGGGAATAAACCACGAGTTAGCAGAGCCGGGAGGCTCCGAGGGGCGCGCTGCATTCTGGGACTCGTTTCCACAGTTACCCACGTGCACCCAACCCAACCGCGACTCCGCGCGGCGCGGACTACAAGTCCCAGAATTCCGCGCGACCGCCTTTCCCCTTCACACCCGGCCACTGGAGCCAGACCCTAAAGGAAACCCCTAAAGCGTCCTCCCAGCAAGCTTGGCAGAGGTCGCGCCCCGCGAGCGCTACGCCGGGCCTCTGGCGCGGCCCTCCCTGCAGGGAAATGGGTCCCCAGGCACCAGCGTCCACACCTGACGACCAGAAATTAGACAACTGCGTCACAGACTGCCAATCCCACGGACTGCCTGGGACCCCAACACCTCCCCTGCGCAAAACCCCCCACCCGGTCTCCAGGGCCCGACCCCTCCGGATCCCGCCGCGGAAAACCCGCAGCCCGCGCCCCGGCCCCGCCTCCCAGTCCCGCAGCCGGAGCCCGAGCCAGCGCTGACCTCGCTTCCCGCCGCTCTGGGGGAACCGCGGCCAGCGCCAACCTCAGGGCACCTCCCCGCCCCCTCCACCTCAGCCCCGCCCCC